>JANAVB010035583.1:0-40286 GCA_029216955.1 Iris pallida
TGACTATTTACAACTTTTAGGTTAAGGGTATTTTTGGTCATTTTGTGACTTTTGAATTATTTAGGATTTTAATTAATTGGTAAATTTTAGATTATTTAATAATATTAAATTGATTTATTATAATTTTGGTCATTTTTATATTTTAATATTTTAGGAAAAATTTATATTTTTAATATTTTTTATTGGATTTTGTTTACTCGGTTTGAGTTTCGCCTCGTTCCGATGTATTGTGACCCGGGTAGCTTAAACTCTAGATGAGACCCAATATTAAGTTAAGCATGGCCAACAAAACCCAACATTTAAGTTAGTTAGTTAAACTAATTTTTATTATGTTAGAATGGTTAAGTTAGAGACTCAAACTAGATCATTTTGACCCCAAACTTGAACCTAGTCTAGACTTAACCATATGAGACTAGAGAGGGACAATTAGGAAATTTTCCATTAGCCCTAATGGACTCTTCATGGCAGCCACCTTTAGGGGAGGAATGATTCATTTATTTATTACAATCTTGCCTCTTTTATTTCCTTTTGTTCTTCCCTAATTTTAGAGAGCCTTCCTTTTGATTTGATCTCCAAATCAAATCATTCCTTCACCAAATCTTCCCTCAATCATTCCCATTCTTCAAGGGAAGGGTGCTACCAAGGATTGGAAGAGAAGTGCAAGGAGAAGTGTCCACTTTGAGGGATCTTCGTATCAGAGCCGTGTCCTAAAGGATTTTATTGGGATTCCACTCCCAATAGGTAAAATCCATCCTCTAAATCGATTTCTTTGCATATAAATTAGTTTTGAATCCGTAGATCCTCATGCATGTGTCCCCTTTAGATTCAAATTTGAGGCCATTTGAAGCTCTCTTGAGGATTTTAGATATGTCTTGTGTCCTACTTGATAGATCCCAAATTAGGACACCCCATGTGTATGTATGAATGTTAATAGTTAAATAAATATTTAAATTCAATTTTAGAATGGTTAGAGAGTGGATTGATCTTAGTTAGGATGGTTAGAATGAGTTTCATTTGGATACCTATGTTGGTATCCAAGTATCTTGGCCTACATGTGTTTCTTTTGTCCAAAACAAACTCAAATTCATCATAATATTCATTCACGTTTTATTAACTAAAGCAACTTAGAAATGTCATAACTTTTAGCTTAGAACTCCTTTTAATCTTTTTTTTTTAAAGAAGCGTATCGAAGTTAGCTTTCCAAATATATATTTTAATAAGCCAAAATCGTTATGAAACTTTTTGTAAAATTATTTGAGTGTCAGCTGTATGAAAGATGAACATGTTTCGGTATTTTCGCGATTTGAGAGCTTCCGAACACGAAAATACGATCCGTTTGAAGTTTTGGAAAGCTAACACGAAGGACTACGACATACTTTAATCCTAAAATTTAGTAAAGGCCCAATTGGTACAGTATTGATTTTAAGTAGAAGAGTGAATATACGACATAGACATTTTGTGTAACCTATGAGCCTATGTAGTATGAATATTAATAAATGTAGAGTATGTAATGAATGTGTCACGACCCGCACCCTAGAGTTAGGGCACGAGAACGTAACAACGCCAGCCTACGCCGCAGTGTCGGCGGTAGAACGCTGTCCTAGGTCTCAATGCATCTAACAGTATAAGACTAAACAGTTTATACTCCTCGAATGGGGGTGACATAGCAGAATATAAACTCAATCACATCTAAGGTAGAGCATAAAGGAAGATAGATAAAATATGAAATCGAAAAGAGATACAACAGATAGAAGTCTAAGTGTCTAAGATACAAACTCAGAATACATCTCAAAACTCAAATATAATCCATAAATACAACTCAAGATGACTGAAAATAAACTATTAGCAAAAATCCTAGCTATCTATGCAACCTCTACTGTGTCTCTAGGCTAGCAGGCAATCTCAAGCCATCTGTAAAATTTATCAACGGGTCCAGTCAGGACAGGAGCGAGTACAGTACATATCAACAATATCATAACAGGTTAGGAAATATAAACATGCTAGAGAGTAAGATACAGGATCTAAAAAAATAACATGATGAAAAAGAGAGAGACTGTAAGTAAATAGCTACAATATATAGAGAACTATCAGTGACTAGTGATTCAGAGCACAAGATGGTTATGTAAACGGCACGATGTTGTACACGAGTAATCTACAGAGGTTGTACACGAGTAATCTACTGGATTGATTACATAACCACTTCTACTCTCCCGCCCCAATCAATACACAAGGATCTAGATAAGATATGTTATTGCACACGAAGTATAGTCGCACAGAGATCATGGAATACATGAATATACACGATTTCACACGATTTGTACACAAATGTCACGAATACAAGGAGTACACGATGCTCACGATAAAGTACACGAACACGAATACTCGATGTATCCGCTAAGGGGATAACATCGCACAACAAGATCCATATAGTACTAATCCGTGTTTCCAACGTGTCAGCATCATGTAAAGTAATCTAAAACAGGAAATATAATCCTGAACAAGATATGAAATGATCAGAGAATGTACTCGCCTGATATCTGAATGTCCAAGGTAAGATACTGTCCGAGGAGAGGTGTCTGGCTCCTAATTAGAACAGCACAAGTCACAACATGTCCAGAAGGGTAATATAAAGCACTACAATGCATTCTACATGAATCTAGGTCAAACTAGGCCAAAGTCAACCCTTGGTCAACTCTGGTCAACTGTACTAGTCAAACTAGGTCAAACTAGGTCATGTCCTAACCCAGCAAGTCTTACTAGGCCTAACCAAGACTATCCTAGCAAGCACACATCAATACAAGGCTATACAAGCCAACATACACCAAACTCTATATAGCATGCAATTATTCAATACTCAAATAGGCAAGAATTCACATTGGATATACACTAGGTAATCTATTACTTTAAGCTATATAGTCTACACATATATACACATGCATATATTGGTATTCAACATTAGGTCTATAATCATGGCATTTCAAATGGTTATATAAACTTATATTACAACACAATATGCTAACATATATAATATACATACATAGCTAAGTTAACTATATTCATAAATACTTATTTAAGAGGCTATGTGTGTGTATGTGAACATGGCAAAGGGACAAGTGAGGGTTAAATGGACATACATAGTGTATTATATCAAAGAGTGTCAAAGTGTAAGTGAAAAAGTGTCAAGTGTGATAGTGTCAACATAGTGTAAGGGGGTACATGACGTAATATAGGATTTGTGTTAACATAGAACATTAAATCTCATTAACTTGTATATTGCATACATTACATCTATTATTACATTACATTCATGCTTGCATTCATTCATCATTCATTTATTCTTGTACTACTATAACACCATACATTACATACTATGGAACCTACATATTCATTACAAGCCATACTTATACATGCTTACATTAGATAGGATACTTACACCTCCTACATCATTTATTTAACCATTTACTCATACTTGTATTCTCTATTTAATTACATAATGTATATACATTAACATGGGTTAAAATCAAATAGAATATTATTACACACAAGGGTGCATAAAATGTATATGCCGAATAGTAACTCCTACTAATAATCAATACTATACCATCTAGCATAAATTAAAATCTAGGATTAAAGTGTTATAGATCCATGTGTTAGCTTTCCGAAACTTTAAACGGATCGCATTTTCGTTTCCGGAAACTCCCGGAATCGCAAAAAACACCGAAACACGTTTGTCTTTCGTACAGCTGACACTCAAATAATTCTCCAAAAAGTTACAGAAAGAATTAGGCCTATTGTATATGTTTTTGGAAAGCTAACTTCAATACGCTTCTTTTAAAAAAATGGGAGATTAAACCGAGCGTTGATCTAGAAGTTATGATATTTCTAAGTTAGGGCTGAAATTAAAACGTGGATAAAAATCATGACGGATTTGGGTAGTTTGAGACAAAAGAACACAAGTATATAACATAATACATCAAGAACTCACTCTATACACTAATATATATATGAGACACTATAGAACACATCTCCAATACAAAAATATGAGATTAAACATGTAATAATTTATTCATACATAACAACAACACAGTGTGTCCAAATTTGGGGTTTTCCCACATGGACACAACCACAACACAAAGGACACTCCTATGACCTCCAAATGGACACGAAATGGACACAAATGAAGATACAACCATGGGGGTCATTCCTATGGGTTCAAAATAGACCTATATGCATGAGAAAATAAAAGGAGAAGGGATTTATACCTCGGTAGATCGAATCGAAGAAAAGCCTTCCCGGAGCGACACCGATACGTAGAGATTCCAAAAGGACACGAATGAGCTCCGAATCCTCCCAAACTTGGGTAGCTTCCTCCTTGGCTAGAATGGTGAAGGAAAGAAGAAGATTTGGTGGCGAAATGGAAGGATTTGGTGGAGAAATTGCTAGGAATTGCTCTCTAGAAATTTGGAGAAGAACAAGAGAGAGAGTGTGGATGAGATAATGAAATGAACTTGAGCCTATCCTCTCCCAAAGTGGCTGGCCATATGGGGCTATTTTTCCTATTATGGTAAGGTCCAAAATGCCCCCACTAACCTATTCTATGAGTATTAGGAAAGGGCTAATTGGTTGGGGCTAAATTAGTCATTCTAAAGTCTCTAATCACACTAACCTTATCCATAATAATTAGTCTAACCTCTAACTAAAATATTTCTATCATGTGGACTAAATTTAATATCATGTGGGCCATGCCTAACTAGTGTGTGGGTCCCACTAGAGTCAAACTACCCCCGGGTCCCCGTTTCAAGTCGGATTGAGTTAAAATTCGAACCTAACTCAAATAACCCCAAAACAATATCATAAATAATAAAATAATATCAAAATAATTCAAAGAGGTCAAATGCAAAAATATTCTTAGGCCAAAAATGATAATAAAATATCATAATCACAAGGTTAGGCTCTAGGTCAAACAGTCTCTAGGGTTTCACTAGCAAAACATCAAAACCACACGTCATTAATTTAAATAGTTTTAAAATGATTTAAAATCACCAAAAATCATATCATAAATTAAATATCATTATTAAAATAATTATAAACACAAAATTTTAAATTACCCTTATTTGGAAAACTGGGTTGCTACAGAATGATATGTTAGATGAATGAAATAATATATATATATATGATATGTATCCTCTTTACATTAATGTATATATATGGTTGAATGCAAGCATGTAAAAATGCAATCAATGTAATGTATGTAAGCAATGCATAAATGTATGAATGAAAGAATGATATACAATGTATGCATGAAAGTATATAATGAATGCTAGATGTGAATGCAAGGTATACATGTAATGATAGATATGAATGTATAATGTATACATAATGTAATACAATATATAATGATAGCATTTATGGTAATGTAAAATATATGATGCAAGCATGTATATGTCCACTGTTATTTCTTTTTCTTACATTTTTTCTTCCTTCCCTTTCCATTTCAGTTTTTTCCTTTTTTTTTCCTTCTTCTATTTTTACATGTTGTATACAATGTGTATAATATATAGATGAATGTAAGTATGTACGTAAATGTGCATGAATGTATATATCTATGTGACTATGTAAATATGCATGATGTAACATATGCCTATATATATAAATATGTATGTAATGGGATATGCATATATGTATGAAGGTATGTATTTATATATAGTATCTATTTTATATTATGTATTGTTGTGGTTCACATTGCCTTGTGATTGTGTGAGTGCTAGCCTAGGCTTGGTTAGGCCTAGTGAGACTTGTTAGACTTGTTAGGACTAGGACTTGACCTAGTTGACCTACTTTGACTAGTGTAGTTGACTAGAGTTGACCAAGGGTTGAATTTAGCCTAGATTGACCAAAACATCATGTAGAATGCATTGTAGCAGTCTATTTTACTATTTTGGGCATGTAGTGACTTGTACTATTCTATAGGAGCCATACACCACTCCTCGGACAGTATATTCTCTTGAGATATTCAGGATACCAGGCGAGTACATTCTCTGATCATTTCATATCATGTTTAGGAGTATATTTTCTGCTTTGGATTACTTTATTTGATGCTGGTACGTGGTAACACGGATTAGTACTATATGGATCTTGTCGTACGATGTTATCCCCTTAGCGGATACATCGGGTATTTCGTGTTCGTGTACTTTATCATGAGCATCGTGTACTCCTTGTGTTCGTGCTTTTCGTATACAAATCGTATGAAATCGTGTATACTCATGTGCTCACATGATCTTCGTGTACGACTATACTTCGTGTGCAATAACATATCATAGCTAGATCCTTGTGTATTGATTGGGGCGGGGGAGTAGAAGTGGTTATGTAATCAATCCAGTAGATTACTCGTGTATAACCTCTGTAGATTACTCGTGTACAATATCGTGCCATTTACATAACCATCTTGTGCTCTGAATCACTAGTCACTGATAGTTCTCTATATATTGTAGCTATTTACTTACAGTCTCTCTCTTTTACATCATGTTGTTCTTCAGTTTCCTGTATCTTACTCTCTAGCATGTTTATATTTCCTAGCCTGTTATGATTTGTTGAGATGTACTGTACTCGCTTCTGTCCTGACAGGACCTGTTGATAAATTTTACAGATAGCTTGGAGATTGCCTGCTAGCCTAGAGGAGACACAGTAGAGGTTGTATAGATAGCTAGGGTTTTTCTTATAGCTTATTTTCAGTTGTCTTGAGCTGTATTTACTCTATGGATTATTGTATTTAAGATTTGAGATATTTTATGGGTTTGTGTATCTTAGACACTTAGACTTCTATCTGCTGTATCTCTTTGTGGATTTTATGTTTTATCTATCTTTTATTATGCTCTACCTTAGATGTGATTAAGACTGTATTTGCTATGTCACCTCCATTCGGAGTGTATATACTATACAGGTACCTTTATATTGTTAGATGTTTGACCTAGGACAACGTTCTACCGTCGATACTGCGACGTAGGCTGGACGTACCCACGTCTCGTGCCCTTACTCTTGGGTGCGGGTCGTGACACATTTTTAGTGGTGGCCCATGCAGGTCGAGTTTGTGTAGTGGTATTCGAACTAGAGTACCACTACAGCCTGCAGTAGGATTAGGATATATTTTTGAAGGTACTCAATCACAGTTAGGATTCCTTGAAGATTCCTGGGATGACCCTTGAGAATCTCATTATAAATATCTCGAAATTTGATTCTAATAGTTTATATTATCTTTCTTGGTTAGTTAATGAATTTGATTTTTGTTTATCCGTTGTTGATTTAATTTAATTTTTGTCAAGATAAAACTGTATGGGCTAGGTCATCTAAGTTATGGAATCTAGTCTTCTACAGTCACATTAGCCAGCATGGTGAGGACATATAGTCTGATTTTGGATATATTTCTCGGGTATAGGAATTTAAGGTTTTCGCAGCCAAACTAGCGGCATCGCAAAAATTTTAAATACCATGATTCTAGAGGTATGTGCCTTAATCGAGGACTCTGTGATTATCGTAGCCTTGCTTACTAGTATAACAAGGATTTAGAGCACCATGATTTTGGATAGACGTATATGATTATCAGATTGTACCTTAAATGCTTTTGAACATGTTTTCTCTACTTTTGTTCAGTCTTTCAAAAAAAAGAATTATTGTTTGTTTTTGTTTTTGTTTTGTTTTGCTTCTCATTATCTAACTTAGGAGTAGCTTTAGCTGTTATTATAATCCTTGTGTAACTTCTTTCTATGAGTTTCTTCATAATACAATGAATCGATAATTTTGCTAGACCTTATCTTGGGTTTGATATTATAGCTCTGGTTTCAAATGGTTCCTTCTTTTAAACAGATAAGCAGAACAGATTTTATCCTTATTTTCTTCTTACCATTATTTCATGCATTATTATAAAAAAAAATAATAATAATAAAATAGTCTTGATCACATCAATCACCTACTTTGCAATCTTCGTAGGAATCTAAATGTTGTTCTTGATATAGAAATTGATTTGTATATTGGAATATGAGAATATATATATATATATATAGTGGACACAGACACTTTGCCTGACAAGTATGCATGCTACACTTTGATTACCAACCTATCTAAATATATATTAATATGTTGTTGATGTTTAAATTCTCAAAACTCTAATATTTCTGATACAGTACAGTATCAGAGACTGGTTCTCTGCTTTTTCCTGTTTAAATTCGTAATTTGAATATAAATTTTATGTTATTAGTTTTGTTTACATCACTGCACATGTATGTTATATACAGGGTTTCAATTCTTAAAGAAATTAGTTGAGTTTTGTGTTTGAATTTGTCAAATCTGAGACTGTGTCCATATTAACCCTTAATACTGGATTCCAAATATTAGTTCAAATTGCTATTTTTTTAATGTAATATTTTGAGATATATACATTGTTGTATGTAGGGATATAATGTTAGGCTTTATATTCTTACATGTTAGGTTGTGGTTGTGATGAACATTGGGTTGGTTTGATGTTCGAATTTCTCCAAAATTCTAAAACTGAATACATGTTAACATTTTTACATTGATTTCAAATGTTTAGTTCAATTTCAGATTTGATATGTAATATTGAACTGTATGCCTAGCTAAATCTATAGATAGTATGTTAGGGTTTTATCTCCATCATGTTAGGATGTGTTGGGAGCATTGAGTTGGTTGTGATGTTTCAAACCCCAAAAATCTGAAACTGCATTATGTTAATATTACACTAGTTTAAATGTTAGCTTATTTTCAGATTTTGTATGTAAATGCTGAACTAAAACTGGGTTTAATCTCTATGTTACGTTCATATATCTATATAGATATATATAGAATTTATGCATACATGTTATAATGTATATAGATACATAACTAAATCTCTACCTCTCTCCCTCTCTCTCTCTCTCATATATATATATATATATATATATATATATATATATATATATATATATATATATGTATATATATATAATATATATATATATAATATATATATATATATATATATATATATATATATATATATATATATGGTTAACCATGGCATGTTATGAGTAAATAGGTTGTGCATTGTAGATTGTTAACCAATATGCTATGAGTAGTATAGCTTGATAGCTATTGTTTTGAAACCCAAATCCTCCTATACACTTTCATGTATATTTCACATACACATATGCCTACTATCTAACCATATGAACATGTCCACATACACCCATACACACACGAACCACATAACTTTTACATAATGCTAGCTTTTCCCTCTCTAACACTCTCTCTATATATATATATGTATATATTGTGATTGGATTTCAATGCAATTGACTTTCATTGTTTAACTTTTGATTGTGATTTTTTTCTTTGAATAGTACCATTTATAGATAATTGGTAGTTATCTTATTTATTTTTGCTAAGTACCAGTTTTGATATAGGATGGTAGACTGCCTTACTGTTTTGATGATTTGTTATTTCTGTATCTTTTCTAGTTTAGCACCCTAGATTGCTTGTGTGTTTTGATACCCTATGATTGTTTTGGTCTAGTGTGACTAGTACACCTAGATGAGACTTTCACTGCCACCGTATACCATGACCCTGTATGTTATTCTTTTAAATTGTATGATTTAGGTAAGTTCTGAGACTTTGATTATTGGGGACGAGACTCTAGAAGAAGTACGACCATCTTAATTTCGAGGACGAAATTTTCTAAGGAGGGTAGACTTGTAACAACTACTTTTCTAAAATAAGGGTAATTTTGAACTTTTGTAAAAGTTTATTATTTAATAATAGGATTTATGATTTATGGGAATTTTTAATTAATTTAATACTATTTAAAATTAGTGAATTATAATTTTGATGTGTTAGCTAGTGAACCCTAGAACTTTTGAGCCTAGAGACTAACCATGACCATGGGGACCTAACCATGTGATTAGAATGACTATTTACAACTTTTTAGGCTAAGGGTATTTTGGTCATTTGTGACTTTTGAATTATTTAGAATTTTAATTAATTGGTGAATTTTAGATTATTTTAATAATATTTAAATTGATTTATTATGATTTTGGTTATTTTTTGTATTTAATATTTTGGGAAAATTTTATATTTTTAATATTGTTTTTATTGGATTTGTTTGTCGGGTTTGAGTTTTGTCTCGTTCCGACTTGTATTGTGACCCGGGTAGCTTAAACTCTAGATGAGATCCAATATTAAGTTAAGCATGGCCCACAAAATCCAACATTTAAGTTAGTTAGTTAAACTAATTTTTATTATGTTAGAATGGTTAAGTTAGAGACTCAAACTAGATCATTTTGACCCCAAACTTGAACCTAGTCTAGACTTAACCATATGAGACTAGAGAGGGGCAATTAGGACATTTTCCATTATCCCTAATGGACTCTTTATGGCAGCCACCTTTAGGGGAGGAATGATTCATTTTATTCATTATAATCTTGCCTCTTTTATTTTCCTTTTGTTCTTTCCTAATTTTAGAGAGCCTTCCTTTTGATTTGATTTCCAAATCAAATCATTCCTTCACCAAATCTTCCCTTAATCATTCCCATTCTCCAAGGGAAGGGTGCTACCAAGGATTGGAAGAGAAGTGCAAGGAGGAGTGTCCACTTTGAGGGATCTTCGTATCGGAGCCGTGTCCTAAAGGATTTCATTGGGATTCCACTCCCAATAGGTAAAACCCATCCTCTAAATCGATTTTCTTTGTATATAAATTAGTTTTGAATCCGTAGGATCCATCCTCATGCATGTGTCCCCTTTAGATTCAAATTTGAGGCCATTTGAAGCTCTCTTGAGGATTTTAGATGTGTCTTGTGTCCTACTTGATAGATCCCAAATTAGGACACCCCATGTGTATGTATGAATGTTAATAGTTAAATAAATATTTAAATTCAATTTTAGAATGGTTAGAGAGTGGATTGATCTTAGTTAGGATGGTTATAATGAGTTTCATTTGGATACCTATGTTGGTATCCAAGTATCTTGGCCTACATGTGTTTCTTTTGTCCAAAATAACTCAAATTCGTCATAATATTCATTCACGTTTTTATTAACTAAAGCATCTTAGAAATGTCATAACTTTTAGCTTAGAACTCCTTTTAATCTTCCATTTTTTTAAAAGAAGCGTATCGAAGTTAGCTTTCCAAATATATATTTTAATAAGCCAAAATCGTTCTGAAACTTTTGTAAAATTATTTGAGTGTCAGCTGTACGAAAGATGAACATGTTTCGATATTTTTGCAATTTTGGGAGCTTTCGGACACGAAAATGCGATCCGTTTGAAGTTTCGAAAATCTAACACGAAGAACTACGACATACTTTAATCCTAGAATTTAGTAAAGGCCCAATTGGTACAGTATTTATTTAAGTAGAAGAGTTAATATACGACATAGACATTTTGTGTAACCTATGAGCCTATGTAGTATGAATATTAAATAAATGTAGAGTATGTAATGAATGATATGTTAGATGAATGAAATAATATATATATATATATGATATGTATCCTCTTTACATTAATGTATATATATGGTTGAATGCAAGCATGTAGGAATGCAATCAATGTAATGTATGTAAGCAATGCATGAATGAAAGAATGATATACAATGTATGCATGAAAGTATATAATGAATGCTAGATGTGAATACAAGGTATACATGTAATGATAGATATGAATGTATAATGTATACATAATGTAATACAATATATAATGATAGCATGTATGGTAATGTAAAATATATGATGCAAGCATGTATATGTCCACTATTATTTCTTTTTCTTTCATTTTTCCTTCCTTCCCTTTCCATTTCAGTTTTTCCCTTTTTTTTTCTTTCTTCTATTTTTACATGTTGTATACAATGTATATAATATATAGATGCATGTAAGTATGTACGTAAATGTGCATGAATGTATATATCTATGTGACTATGTAAATATGCATGATGTAACATATGCCTATATATATAAATATGTATGTAATGTGGATATGCATATATGTATGAAGGTATGTATTTATACATAGTATCTATTTTATATTATGCATTATTGTGGTTCACATTGCCTTGTGATTGTGTGAGTGCTAGCCTAGGCATGGTTAGGCCTAGTGAGACTTGTTAGACTTGTTAGGGCTAGGACTTGACCTAGTTGACCTACTTTGACTAGTATAGTTGACTAGAGTTGACCAAGGGTTGACTTTAGCCTAAATTGATCGAAACATCATGTAGAATGCATTATAGTAGTCTATTTTACTATTTTGGACATGTAGTGACTTGTACTGTTCTATAGGAGCCAGACACCACTCCTCGGACAGTATATTCTATTCAGATATTCAGGATACCAGGCGAGTACATTCTTTGATCATTTCATATCCTGTTTAGGAGTATATTTCCTGCTTTAGATTACTTTACTTGATGCTGACACGTTGGTAACACGGATTAGTACTATATGGATCTTGTCGTACGATGTTATCCCCTTAGCGGATACATCGGGTATTTCGTGTTCGTGTACTTTATCATGAGCATCGTATACTCCTTGTGTTCATGCTTTTCGGGTACAAATCGTATGAAATCGTGTATACTCATGTGCTCACATGATCTTCGTGTACGACTATACTGCATGTGCAATAACATATCTTGGCTAGATCCTTGTGTATTGATTGGGACAGGGGAGTAGAAGTGGTTATGTAATCAATCCAGTAGATTACTCGTGCACAACCTCTGTAGATTATTCGTGTACAACATCGTGCCGTTTACATAACCATCTTGTGCTCTGAATCACTAGTCACTGATAGTTCTCTATATATTATAGCTATTTACTTACAGTCTCTCTCTTTTACATCATGTTGTTCTTCAGTTTCCTGTATCTTACTCTCTAGCATGTTTATATTTTCTAGCCTGTTATGATTTGTTGAGATGTACTGTACTCGCTCCTGTCCTGACTGGACCTGTTGATAAATTTTACAGATAGCTTGGAGGTTGCCTGCTAGCCTAGAGAAGACACGGTAGAGGTTGCATAGATAGCTAGGATTTTTCTTATAGCTTATTTTCAGTTGTCTTGAGCTGTATTTACTCTATGGATTACTGTATTTGAGATTTGATATGTTTTATGGGTTTGCGTATCTTAGACACTTAGACTTCTATCTGCTGTATCTCTTTGTGGATTTTATGTTTTATCTATCTTTTATCATGCTCTACCTTAGATGTGATTGAGACTGTATTTGCTATGTCACCTCCATTTGGAGTGTATATACTATACAGGTACCTTTGTATTGTTAGATGTTTGACCTAGGATAGCGTTCTACCACCGACACTGCGGCGTAGACTGGACGTACCCACGTCTCGTGCCCTTACTCTAGGGTGCGGGTCGTGAAATCATGCATGACATGTCTCTTATTAGTTAAGTTGTATTGCATGCATGGTCATGGACAACTTGTATACAAGGTAGTTCCCAGAACGGTAATCCGCGGCCACGGACCCGATTCGTCCTATGGAGAACAAGGAATTATGTCGACGTACTGGCATCGGTAAACGGGACTTGCAGTGGGGCTAGCTACCTGCACTGAAAGGGCGCCATTGTACCAAGTAAGACGGTCCAAGATGGCGTGTCGCCAGTGACCTTCATATAGACAGGTGGCATAGCTAATAATGTTTTATGCTGGCAGAGTAAGTGGTATTCATAAATATTTACAGGGATGGCTATCGACCGTGGGTAAGATTCACCAAATTGGTGATCAATATGAATTGCTTATGTTAGAACAACATGAATTGCTTACGTTTCTAACATCACTGTATGCTTCTTATATTTTTCATCAAATATATGAAATGTTAATGGACCCTAAGGCAAGATAGAAAGAATACAAATCAATAGTGAACATTCATATAATTTTACTACTGTTGATTTATGGTGAGATTGGTTACGGCCGCTCACCAGTACATATGTGGCAATGTACTAACCCTTGTCTCCACAGGTGCCGGGAACCTAGTGGATAATCATAGACGCTGAAGGCTTGCTGTCCGACTCTTTAGAAGCTTCGTACATCTTGAAGTTTCCACTTGAAGAAGAAGGCATTTTGCTGAAGGTGGTTATTGCCGCATTATTAATAAAGGGATATGATGTATGGAACAAGTTGTATCTCATTTCAATATTTCTGCAAGTTGTAGCCAAGTTTAGCATTTCATCTCGGCTGTTTGAGAGCCTTATGTTTTATGCAATGTAATTTCAAAGATATCAATAAAGAACTTATTTCAGATCATATCTGTGTTGCCCAAACTTCTTTATCAACCGCTGCGAATCTCTATTCAAAATGTCTCTTTTATAAAAGGAACACGAGCACGCCTTGTACAAGTGCAATTCCAGACTTGTACGACATCACGCCTTAGCGAGTACGAACGATTCGGCGTGAATCAAGTGGAGGCGAACGATTCCCCGAATCGGGGCGTGACATGGCCCATTATGATTTCTTCATTGAACATGTTCATGTTGATCTTGCTTACTGCTTTTTTTGCAAATACATATTAAAAGAGCAAAGCAATATACATAGTAGCAAGTATGATAAATTTATTACATATTTGGACTATGCTATGTTTAAGTATCAATACTATAGTGATAACATAGATATTAGTGATATCATAATATTAAACCTAATCGAATAACCATATTAAAAAATATAGTTAGACCATTGGGCTAATAATCTTCCCTTTTTTTATTATGGCAACTCGGTTAAATTTAAGATAGATATAATGGAAGCTCATATCACTAATATGTAAAACAATAAGCACATATCACTAGAAGGTATAAGTATAAGTAAAGATGCTATAGTGATTACATGAAGATTAGTGACAATAAAATGCTAAACTTAATCGATTTACCATATTCAAAGATATGATACAATCATTAGGCCAACAACATGTTGCAAAGCTTAGTTGAGACACGAACTAAGCAATGGGATTTTTTTTGTCATAGGCTAAGTTTGCTTAATTACAACTCCACGCCTAACAGATCAACTAGAAAATACCATTCAACATTGTCTACTCACGTCATTTTCGACATATTTTAGACCTTGTCTCTCTAGCTAAGACTCTAGGTCAAGACATTGGTGCTAAAGATTTGTTAAAATGACATCAGTTAATACTAAGTAAAATGACATAATAAAAAATATTATGCCAATTATAAAGCAGCTGCTGAATAGTCCCACCGCCGTAAAGTCTTTCATGAAGGAGATCTGGTCATGGTTTACTTGCATAAGGTATGTTTTTCTACTAGCACCTAAATAACTTGGGGAAGAAGAAGATCAGACTTTTCAAGTGCTATGCAAGCTAAATGACAATGCTTATGTGATTGATCTTCTTGACGACATGCAGATCTTTCCAACCTTTAATGTTGTCGATCTCTTTGAGTATTTTTCTCCTAGCGAACCGCTTTATTATGATTATAACTCAGGAATGAGTAATCTCTTGAAGCAGGGGAAACTGATATAAAGTATAAACTACGCCCTTATAACCAGCATAAAGCCAGAAGGCTTATCTAGGCTATCTCTAAGTTCTAGCTTTTTATTTTTTTGTTTATTTTGCTGTTATGATAGAGTGTTTAACAATCGTATTTCTTTTAGGACTCTAGTTTTGACTCTTATCTTTTTATTAGGATAGGATCTATCTTTAATTTCTACAGTTATTAATTAGGATTGAGATTTTTCATGGAAGTCCTATAAATATGCATCCTCTATATACATTTGGAAGTAACATTTTAATCAATAAAACTGCTTTTGATCTGGGATTTGTTCTCTCCTCCTCCTGGTCTTATGGACTCGATTGTTCCGTGGATTCAGAAGTCCCTCACTTGAGGTTTTTAAGCAACCTTCGTGCAAACCTCTCACCAGACCATTTGTCTAAGTTTTTACAGCACCGCTCCGCTCTTACCAAGCAACAGTGCCCTAATTATTGCCATTACATATTGACTTGGTCATTGCCAGGCACGAAGGTAAGCCCATACTGTTACACTATGTCACTTTGTGTGTTAACAAACCATAGTTTTGAGCTTGCACCTCCATTCTTGGCCTCATCTTTCTAATTTATAGTTTATCGTAGCTAGTATCTTTTATGGGTGTTAACAAACTAGGGTTTTAAGGGAGCATCTTCATGCTCGAGCTCATCTTTCTAGGGAGAAACAGAGCTCGAATTAATGTTGAACTTTAAAATGAGGCTAAATTTAAGCTACATATTGACTTTTAATAATGTTGGTGAGCTTGAGCTCATACAAAAAAATTAATTAAGAAAGCTAAATATCAAATTTTAAATTGTTTATATGAACTTCTAACAAATTATAAATGTATGTTAGTATAACTTTTTATGTAAGATATATAAATAAAAACATCAATAATATTTGTATGCTTATATTTTGTTTACCTAACGAGAATATTCTTAGATTGGAACTCAGGCTCGTGTCCTCGATCTCAAAAAGTAGTTTTTTTAGCAAGTTGACCAAGCTATATCCATGGAACTTGTACCAAAATTTTAGAGCATTGTTGACAGTTTTAGGTTATTTTTTGTTGGATATATTTGTCTTTTCCTTTGATAATCTATAAATAAATTAAAATAAAATCAATGTTACCGGTCTACGGGAAAGTCGCGCATGAAGCACTGCCCTAAGAGTTGATTCGGATCTATGTGCAGAGTTGTTCCGAATGCTCCTAGTGGAAAATTCTCGCTCTACCGGTGTCTCCTCGTTGCACACAACTCGGAAAGAAGGACCCTGACATAGCTCTTCCCAGAGCAAAGAATTGACGAACATAATGGGTCTCGAAGAGAACGGAATAGAATTATTTTGTAGATTTTGTTATAGTTTTTCAAAGTGTGTCAGAAAGATGAAAATGCCATAATATAGAGAGCTCAAAGCTTTTGCCAACTGACAAATTTCAATAGGTATTAAACCAGAGTTACAGTACAAAATAAACGTGGGATTAAGAAATAAATGTTCACAAATTTATAATGACAAACGTTAGCAATTTTAAATGAATGAAACAGTCATGAGTAGGAAAAAGATTTTTAGGGTCTCAGCCCGAACGCAAAGAAAAAATCGATCAGCATTCGGTGCCTGCAGATGTGGGTACGTACCCACACCCGTTACACGTACCGAACCGAACCGAGCTGAGTTGGGCCAGGCGATGATGGTGGCGCACGCTTGTGGCCCATAGGGCTACCCACACAAGACTTCAATAAAGAAACAAGGAGTAAACCAATATACACACAATTCAATTTAAACTACAGCCGATGTGGGACTATATTGAAAGAAAATTTGGATCTTATAAGGAGAAAGCAGTAGTAGCTACAACAAACACCCCCCCTCCCCCAAAAAAAAAAAAACCAAAAAAACTATGTTCCGAATAAGAAAAGAATATGAGTAAAAAATATATGGGCAGTTATATACTATGCATAGATGAGTTAGACTACAGCCTTGAATCTTACTTAGTGACTATTATCTTTGTTTGAAGGGGAGCCGATGGACTATGCCATGAATCAGTCTTCTCGAATCAGATTCAGAAAATGACACACATAGTATGCTAAAGGTTCTTGGGTCTATCGAGTGGCACCTTTGATTGGCCATGTGCACTTTTCTATATTCATGAGAGTTGTCTAGGATCACTCTGTTCTACAGTCGTGGCTTTCACGTCCTCTCATATAGGTAAGTCCTCAAGGGTTGGTGATAGGAGTCAACTATGAATATCATGCTTGGACTTCTTAAGAGTTAAAACTCACCCTAACTATATCACACCGGAATATTGTCACCATAGGGATGGGGTATCCATGTACAACATCATAAAACCTCTTGGGTATTATTTTAAAAGTATTTAATCTCAGAGTCAGTGTTCCATAATAGTCAACTAAGTTCAGCTTATTTGTATCCATTGAACCGGCTTCTTGGGATCTCCAGTCAGACTCGGTTGGGTTGTCACTGCTGGTGACCAACTTATGTGCTTAAACCCTTTATTATTATAGGATTAATGCCCTAGACAGACCCTTCGTCAAGTGGTCTGCAAGGTTCATTTTTGACTTTATATAATCAAGAACCACATATTTGCCTAATAGGCTCTTTATCGACTTGAACCGCAATTGCAGATGCCTGTTCATCTTAGCATTTTATATAATCATGTTTTAGTAGTTCTATAACGGATTTATTATCACAGTTATATAAATTGCAGGAACATAACTGACAGAAATAGGTATATGCATAATAAGATTTCTAAGCCATTATGCTTCTGTACAAGTAGTTTCCAAAGCTATCATTTCCGAGTCCATTGTACTCCTAGCTATGATAGTTTGTTTACAAGAATCCCAAGGGATTGCAGCTCCTGTTAGAGTTAAAACATATCCAGTAGTATATTTTAATTTATGTGAATCAATTACCCAATTTGCCTCTAAGTAACCTTCTATGATATCAGGGTGTCTAGTATAGTAAAGTTTATAATCTAAAGTACCCTTAAGATATCTAAATACTCTATCTAATACAGTCCAATGTGACTGGTTTGGGTTACTGGTATATCTACTTAGTCACCCAATTATAAATACAATATTGGGCCTGCTCCTATTTGTTATGTACAAAGGGAACCTATTATCTATGAATATCTATGTTGTTCTATAGGTGATCATTCATTCTTCTTAAGAACAATATTACTGTCCTAAGGAGTAAGGGCAATTTTTTTGTCAAAAAGCTCAAACTTTCTTAACATTTTCTCGATCGAGTGTGCTAAGGATAGAGTATAATCCTCTTTGCATTTGGACATTTGCATTCCTAGGATCAAGTTGGCTTTGCCTAGATCTTTCATATCAAACTGGTTAGATAAATAATTCTTAGTATTATTTATCAATTCTAGTAAAGATCCTAGAATAAGGATATCATCAACATATAAGCATAAGATAACACAACTTCCATTTGTATTTTTATAATACAAACATTTGTCATATTCATTTGGTAAGAAACCAAATTCTAAAATGACTTTGTCAAATTTGTTGTGACGTTGTTTGGGAGCTTGCTTTAGGCTATAAAGTGATCTTTACAAATCAACAAATCTTCTTTTCTTGACCTTTAGCAATAAAATTCTCAGGTTGAACCATATATATTTCTTCCTCTAAATCTCCATTTAGAAATATTGTATTTACATCCATTTGATATATTAGCATATCATGAATAGATGTTGAGGCTAAAAGGATTCTGATAGAAGTGATCCTAGCTACAGGAGAGTAGGTATCAAAATAATCTAATCTATTTTTCTGGGTAAAACCTTTGGCTATTAATCTAGCCTTGTATTTCCCTATTGTACCATCGGCTTTAAGCTTCTTTTTGAAGATCCACTTACAACCTACGGGTTAACTACCTAAAGGTAGGTCTGCTAAAAACCAAGTACTATTCTTAATAATGGAGTTGTACTCATTGTTAATGGCTTTTTCCAGAATGGGGCATCATGAAAAGATATAGCTTCTTCATAAGTTGAGGGATCACCCTCTATCAAAAAAGTGAAGAATCATTCTCCTAAATTATTTTCAATCATTCCTATATTACTCCTTCTAGATTATATATCTTGTTCAGGTTGTAAACTGGATATTTGAACATGAGAACTAATAGATGGAGTGAAAGAAGGGTTAGATGAAGAAGGTGAAGATCTATCCTTAGAGAAAAATATATTCTCAATGTAAAATGCATCGTTGGCTTCTATAATTGTATTATTAGAGATTTTATTTACGTTAGAATGAGTTACAAGAAATCTATTAGCATTGATATCTAGGACATATCCTATGAACACAACATTATAGTGTTAGGTCCAATCTTCCTCTTTTTGGAGTTCAGGAATTTCTACTTTAGCTAGGCATCCCCAAACTTTGAGGTAATTAATCTTAGGGGTTCGGCATTTCCATAACTCATATGGTGTCTTATCATTTGACTTACTGGGTATGGGGATCCTATTAAGGATACTAAAAATAAGGCTTCTCCGCATAGATTATCAGGAGCACTTGAGTTGAGAAACATGGTACTTACCATATCTAACAGAGTGTAATTCTTTCTTTCAGCAACTCCGTTGGACTGTGGTGAATAAGGAGCAGTAACCTCATGAATAATTCTATGTTCTTCGGAGAAATTAGTCATATCATTTGAGTTGTATTCTCTACCACAATCTGATCTAAGAATCTTAATCTTTCTATCTAACTGGTTCTCAGCTTCAGATTCATAACGCTTGAATCTATCTAAAATTTCATCTTTAGTTTTTAGAAGGTAGGTATAAAAATACTTTGAATGATCATCTATAAAAGTGATAAAGTATACCCTACCGCCTTGGGTCAAAACCCTACTGGAATCACGTATATTACTATGAATGAGTTCTAGAATGTCGAAATCCCTTTGGACAGATTTAAATGGTAGTCTAGTGTGTTTGGCTTAAACACAAATCTCACATTTGTGTTTATCATATATTCGAGTCTTAGAAATAAGATCTAAGGTCATCATTCTTTTAAGAGATCATAAATTCACATGACCTAATCTGTCATGCCAAACATTGGCAGATTCTATATTAGCGTAAATAAGAGAAGTATTTGATATTTTATTCATAGTACTCAAAATAAAAAGTCCATCCTTTACAAATCCTTTTCCTTCAAAAAACGTATTCTTAGAAAAAACTACTTTATTTGTCTCCATTACAATCTTGTATCCTGAGGCTACCAGCAGAGACCCACTAACTAGATTTTTCCTAACCGACGGCATATGAAGCACATCATAGAGAGAGATAATTTTCTTCAGTTTCATCTTCAGATCTATTCTTTCTCTTCCTACAATTTATGCCATAGAGACATATCCTAAGGTTACACCTCATTCACCTGATTCCTGATAGTTTGAAAAACAGGAGCGATCAAATAAAACATGAACGTTAGCTCCAGAATCCAGCCACCAATCATCAGAGTGGTAAGAAATATTGACTACAGGTTGATAGCTTACAGACCTGAAGGAACTAGAAGACCCATTCAGAATCATATTAGCTTTTGGTTTGTTTAAGCCATTTCCTTTGAAGGAAGTCCGTTGATGGCTAGATGGTTTGTTTTACCACACACAAAATAAAATCTCTTCTGATCCTGAGTCTGGCTGAAGTTTCTAGGTTTATGATATTGCTAGTGATGATTGTTTTGTTGAAGTGGTTGGAAGTTCTGCTTCTTTTTGAAAATGTTCTTCTTGGGTTTGTGATGATGATTAGGCTTGGATTTGCCATGGGTTTCTACAAGCTTTACCTTAGCTTTAGAATCAGCCTTAGGCTTTGATGTCAATATAAACTGTTCTTTTATTCAAATTTTCTTTAGGACTTGAGGATAGGTCAGATCTCCTTGTGTATGGGTAAATTCTTTGGCAACATCGGAGGTTTTTCTATCAAGCAAGCTAGCTTATGCTCATGAGAGAAAGATGTACCTTTGGCTTGAATATTGTAACACCCAGTTTTTTAGATGAGGGTAATTTTGAAATTTTGTAATTATAATTATTATTTATTGATTATTATTTTATATTATGATTTTTGGTATTTTTTAATCATTTTTAAACTATTTAAAATTATGACTTGTGATTTTGACATTTTACTATTGTTTGGTTTTAATTTCGAGGAATTTGTCACCCCCAGTTTTCAGGAACAGGAGTATTTTGTCATTTCGTATTTTTAAAATATTTTTGAAATTTATTTTATTATTTATGATATTGTTTTGGGATTATTTGAGTCGGGTTCGAATTTCAGCTCAATCCGACTTGAAACGGGGACCCGGGGGTAGTTTGACTCTAGTGGGACCCACATACTAGTTAGACATGGCCCACATGATATTAATTTTAGTCCACATGATAAAAATATTTTAGTTAGAGGTTAGACTAATTATTATGGATAAGGTTAGTGTGATTAGAGACTTTAGAATGACTAATTTAGCCCCAACCAATTAGCCCTTTCCTAATACTCATAGAATAGGTTAGTGGAGGCATTTTGGACCTTACCATAATAGGACAAATAGCCCCATATGGCCAGCCACTTTGGGAGAGGATAGGCTCAAGTTCATTTCATTATTCTCATCCACACTCTCTCTCTTGTTCTTCTCCAAATTTCTAGAGAGCAATCCCTAGCAATTTCTCCACCAAATCCTTCCATTTCTCCATCAAATTCTTCTATTTCGCCACCAAATCTTCTTCCTTCCTTTCCATTCTAGCCAAGGAGGAAGCTACCCAAGTTTGGGAGGATTCGGAGCTCGTTCGTGTCCTTTTGGAATCTCTACGTGTCGGTGTCGCTACGGGAAGGCTTTTCTTCGATTCGATCTACCGGGAGGTATAAATCCCTTCTCCTTTTCATTTCCTTATG
This sequence comes from Iris pallida, assembly GCA_029216955.1. Lineage (NCBI taxonomy): Eukaryota > Viridiplantae > Streptophyta > Magnoliopsida > Asparagales > Iridaceae > Iris > Iris pallida. The sequence continues at coordinate 22,385 of JANAVB010035583.1, forward strand.
CATATAGGTCTATTTTAAACCCATAGAAATGATCCCCATGGTTGTATCTCCATTTGTGTCCATTTTGTGTCCATTTGGAGGTCATAGGAGTGTCCTTTGTGTTGTGGATGTGTTCATGTTACATATATAGATTTATATATATATATATATTGTAATGAGAGTGTATCTATATTTATATATGTAATAAATGGTTCATGATGATTATATAATCAAGTTTGTGAGTGTGGTTCCTCATATTATTATTGCTATCATTGTTGTGGATAATTAGGATATATATAGTGTATTCTTTTGGCTCAAACTATCTAAATCCGTCATGATTTTTATCCACGTTTTTAATTTCAGCCATAACTTAGAAATATCATAACTTCTAGCTAAAGCTCGGTTTAATCTCCCATTTTTTTTAAAAGAAGCGTATTGAAGTTAGCTTTCCAAAAACATGTATTAATAGGCCTAATTCTTTCTGTAACTTTCTGGAGAATTATTTGAGTGTCAGCTGTACGAAAGACAAACGCGTTCTCGGTGTTTTCGCGATTCCGGGAGTTTCCGGAAACGAAAACGCGATCCATTTGAAGTTTCGGAAAGCTAACACATAGATCTATAACATACTTTGATCCTAGATTTTATTTAATGCTGAGATTGTACAGTATTGATTATTAGTAGGAGTTACTATTCGGTATATGCATTTTGTGCACCCTTGTGTGTAATATAATGTTCTATTTAATTTTAACCTATGTTAATGTATATACATTATGTAATTAAATAGAGAATGCAAGCATGAGTAAATGTTTAATTAAATGATGTATGAGGTGTAAGTATCCTATCTAATGTAGGCATGTATAAGTATGGCTTGTAATGAATATGTAGGTTCCATAGTATGTAATGTATGGTGCATATAGTAGTGAAAGAGAATAAATAAATGATGAATGAATGCAAGCATGAATGTAATGTAATAATAGATGTAATGTTCTATGTTAACACAAATCCTATATTACCTCATGTACCCCTTACACTATGTTGACACTATCACACTTGACACATTGTTCACTTATACTTTGACACTCTTTGATATGTATACACTATGTATGCCCATTTAACCATCACTTGCCCCTTTGCCATGTTTATATACACACACATAGCCTCTTAAATAAGTATTTATGAATACAGTTAACTTAGCTATGTATGTATATTATATATATGTTAGCATATTGTGTTGTAATATATAAGTTTATATAACCATTTGAAATGCCATGATTATAGACCTAATGTTGAATACCAATATATGCATGTGTATATATGTGTAGACATATATAGCTTAAAGTAATAGATTACCTAGTGTATATCCAATGTGAATTCTTGCCTATTTGAGTATTGAATAATTACATGCTATATAGAGTTGGGTGTATGTTGGCTTGTATAGCCTTGTATTGATGTGTGCTTGCTAGGATAGTCTTGGTTAGGCCTAGTAAGACTTGCTGGGTTAGGTCATGACCTAGTTTGACCTAGTTTGACTAGTGCAGTTGACCAGAGTTGACCAAGGGTTGACTTTGGCCTAGTTTGACCTAGATTCATGTAGAATGTATTGTAGTACTTTATATTACCCTTCTGGACATGTTTTGTGCTGTTCTAATTAGGAGTCAGACACCTCTCCTCGGACAGTATCTTTATCTTGGACATTCAGATATCAGGCGAGTACATTCTCTGATAGTTCTCTCATTTACTTGTCAATTACTGTACTTCAGTTTTAGTTAGTTGTATATGATTCTCTGTTACAACACGTGTGGATATTCTGGATTTATGTATACGACACACTTTATTTTCTGGCCTCTATTACTAGTATCATCTCTATTACTGGAATCACCAACTGGAATCATTTAACTGGAATCATTAACTGGAATCATTTACTGGAATCATTTACTAGTATCATTATATTTTGGCTGGACTCATCTTGAATCACTGTATCGGAATTCTGGATTCACTTACTGGAAGGGGAAATACTAGAGTAAGACATGTAGAAATACCCCAATCTAGAATCTCCAACTGGAATCTACTGGAAGCATAGCCATCTCTCGCCTGATCAGTGAGAGGTGTGCCTGATTACCCACAGCCGTTTACATCGGTATTTTAAAACACACTGTTAGAGTATAGGCTGAACTCACCCTGGAATCATTGATCACTATAACTGGAATCGTCCCTTACTGGATTCATCTTGTATTAGATTTATCTTGTACTGGACTTACATTTGGAGTTACACTGGTCTACATTGCTGTTTGGACTTTATATCATATTATCCTGGTTCAGCTAGTTCTATTTTTACAGACTTCATTGCTATGATTCTTTTCTTGTTTAGTTATTTACTTTCCTTGCACCTTATCTGTCTTTCTTACCACCACCTGAATATAAACTGCCATTTTCATCAATACAACTGCCTATAACTGCTTTATAGTTCTCTGTCATTTACTTGGGTTTTCTAGATGAGATGTGCTCGTTCCTGTCCTGACTGGACCTGTTGATAACTTTTACAGATAGCTTGGAGGTTGCCTGCTAGCCTAGAGGAGACACACTTGAGGTTGTTTAGATAGTTATTTCATTTGTCTGGAGTTGTATTTACTTTATATTATTGTATTTGAGTTGAGGTTTATTCTGGGTTTTTGTATCTTAGACACTTAGACTTCTATCTCCTGTATCTCTTTGAATTTTATGTTTATTTATCTTTATCATGCTCTACCTTAGATGTGATTGAGACTGTATCTGCTTAGCATTATATTGTTAGATGATGTGACCTAGGACAACGTTCTACCGCCGACACTGCGGCGTAGGCTGGGCATTGTTACGTTCTCGTACCCAAACAGTGGGTGCGGGTCGTGACACATTTTTAGTGGTGGCCCATGCAGGTCGAGTTTATGTAGTTGTATTCGAACTAGAGAATCACTACAGCCTGCAGTAGGATTAGGATATTTTTGGAGGTACTCAATCACATTAGGAAAAACTCTTAATCCGATTCCTTTTGTCTAAAATTGTTGCTTATTGACTTCCCTTGAATATAAACTGTTCTCCTTTGAATTTTTGCTTCATTCTCAGAAATTGCTTTTTATTTTGATCTGTCTTCATGATGGTATGAAGACACGATCTTATCGCTTTGGTTCGGGAGATACTATCGAGAGGCTGGCCACCTCTCGTCCTGTTCATCAGGGCCTCGAGACCGCAGTTTCTGTTGTGCCGACTCAGGTTGGCGTTTCTGCTACATTGGAGGTGCACCTCCGTATGTACAGAGACTTTTCCCTTCATTTTTGGTTTCTCTCAGCAGCAGCGATTCATGCAGCATCAGCAGCAGAGATTTGTGTAGTATCAGCATCAGGCTGGAGGAAACCAGCAGGGCGAGCTATCTTCAGGACAGTCGAGGATGCACAGACCGTTGGAGATCTTGATGCAAGTTTCGTTCTTCTCAATTCCATTATCGCAATTGTCTTTTATAATTACCTTGAAATCCGATTCCATCTGTTCCTTGTTGATTGATTAATTTTGTCATGTTACTCTTTTGTTGTGTTTGTTTTTCTTCTGAGAAAATCATATGGGCTAGGTCGCCTAAATCATGGGATCTAGAATCCTCGATAGTGTATTAGTTGGCATAGTGAGGACATGTAGTCAGATTTTGGATGTATTCTCGGGTATGAGAATTTAAGGTTTTCGCCGTCGCATGCGGCAGTGCGAAAATTTTAAATACCATGAACCTAGAGGTACGTACCTTAGTCAAGGACTCTGTGATTATCGTAGCCTTGCTCACTAGCATGATGAAGAGTCTGGACAACATGATTTTGGACAGACGCATATGATTAACAGATCTTGAGAAGGTTTAAACGTCATACCCTTTTTATTGTTATAAATGACTTAGGAGTAAGGATATTTAGTTTTGTAGAGATTATTCATAGGTAGTTCCTTCATAGTATAATGGTATGATGACTTGTAGAGTGTTTGTACCCTAGAGGTGATAGTTAGCATTCGTGTTAGAATAGTAACCCATTGCAGATAATTCTCCTGTTATCTATAATACCAACCAGTTACACATAGGATGTTAGTATGCCTTACAGCCTTGATGATTATTACTACTTTTCTTTATTTCCAGTGAGGTACCCATGACCAGAGCCTGCCTTTGAGTATAGTTGTAGTTTCACCTAAGACCGAGATGTCTATTTTCATAGATAGATTGCAGATGATATTGACATATGGGATATAGGTTAGTTTGTATCTATATGCCATTGTTGTATAGGGTTATAAACATGTTTTTAGCCTATACTTGGTTCAGTTTTCCATTTTAGTTAAGTTCTCTTCGTGTTGAGTTCCCTTGTGTTGATCACCTTTATAGGCAGTGTGCAGACCCTTCACTAGATACCATGTTCCCTTGATTCAGACCATTCATCCTTAGCCTAGTTCTAAGCATTGTTTCAGACCCTTATAAGTTTAGTCTGCCTTAACCCTTGGTTGATCAGTCATGTATATATATATAGATGATATACTTAGGATATATGTGATGGGTTGTTGTTCTTGAGCATATATATATATGTGTGGTAATTGGTATTCATGTGCTTAGCTTGTAGGTATTTAGTTATAGGTGACTTATAGGATTGGGAAGTTAAGAGCTAGCCTATTATAAAGTTTCTCTTTTGCTAAATTCTAGTTGCCAATACCTAGATAGCTAGCATAGGTAAAACCCTAAGAAGTTGACCAGTTGATGACCAAGTACTTGAATGTTGAGAAATTGACTAGTGATTGACCCTTGACTATGTTTGACATAGAAGGGGGTGCGATCATCTTAATTTCGAGGACGAAATTTTTATAAGGTGGGTAGGATTGTAACACCCAGTTTCCAGATGAAGGTAATTTTGAAATTTTATAATTATAATTAATATTTATTGATTATTATTTCATATTATAATTTTTGGTAATTTTTAATCATTTTTAAACTATTTAAAATTATGACTTGTGATTTTGACATTTTACTATTGTTTGGTTTTAATTTCGAGGAATTTGTCACCCCCAGTTTTCAGGAACAGGGGTATTTTGTCATTTTATATTTTTAAAATATTTTTGAAATTTATTTTATTATTTATGATATTGTGAATTATTTGAGTCGGGTTTGAATTTCAGCTCAATCCGACTTGAAACGGGGACCCGGGGGGTAGTTTGACTCTAGTGGGACCCATACACTAGTTAGGCATGGCCCACATGATATTAATTTTAGTCCACATGATAGAAATATTTTAGTTAGAGGTTAGACTAATTATTATGGATAAGGTTAGTGTGATTAGAGACTTTAGAATGACTAATTTAGCCCCAACCAATTAGCCCTTTCCTAATACTCATAGAATAGGTTAGTGGGGGCATTTTGGACCTTACCATAATAGGACAAATAGCCCCATATGGCCAGCCACTTTGGGAGAGGATAGGCTCAAGTTCATTTCATTATTCTCATCCACACTCTCTCTCTTGTTCTTCCCCAAATTTCTAGAGAGCAATCCCTAGCAATTTCTCCACCAAATCCTTCCATTTCTCCACCAAATTCTTCTATTTTGCCACCAAATCTTCTTCCTTCCTTTCCATTCTAGCCAAGGAGGAAGCCCCAAGTTTGGGAGAATTCGGAGCTCGTTCGTGTCCTTTTGGAATCTCTACGTGTCGGTGTCGCTCCGGGAAGGCTTTTCTTCGATTCGATCTACCGGAAGGTATAAATCCCTTCTCCTTTTCATTTCCTTATGCATATAGGTCTATTTTAAATCCATAGGAATGATCCCCACGGTTGTATCTCCATTTGTGTCCATTTTGTGTCCATTTGGAGGTCATAGGAGTGTCCTTTGTGTTGTGGATGTGTTCATGTTACGTATATAGATTTATATATATATATATATTGTAATGAGAGTGTATCTATATTTATATATGTAATAAATGGTTCATGATGATTATATAATCAAGTTTGTGAGTGTGGTTCCTCATATTATTATTGCTATTATTGTTGTGGATAATTAGGATATATATTGTGTATTCTTTTGGCTCAAACTATCTAAATCCGTCATGATTTTTATCCACGTTTTTAATTTCAGCCATAAATTAGAAATGTCATAACTCTAGCTCAAAACTTGGTTTAATCTCCCGTTTTTTTTAAAAGAAGCGTATTGAAGTTAGATTTCCAAAAACATGTATTAATAGGCCTAATTCTTTCTGTAACTTTCTAGAGAATTATTTGAGTGTCAGCTGTACGAAAGACAAACGCGTTCTCGGTGTTTTCGCGATTCCGGGAGCTTCCGGAAACGAAAACGCGATCCGTTTGAAGTTTCGGAAAGCTAACACATAGATCTATAACATACTTTGATCCTATATTTTATTTCATGCTGAGATGGTACAGTATTGATTATTAGTAGGAGTTACTATTCGGCATATGCATTTTGTGCACCCTTGTATGTAATATAATATTCTATTTAATTTTAACCCATGTTAATGTATATACATTATGTAATTAAATAGAGAATACAAGCATGAGTAAATGTTTAATTAAATGATGTATGAGGTGTAAGTATCCTATCTAATGTAGGCATGTCTAAGTATGGCTTGTAATGAATATGTAGTTATAGTATGTAATGTATGGTGCATATAGTAGTGCAAGAGAATAAATGAATGATGAATGAATGCAAGCATGAATGTAATGTAATAATAGATGTAATGTTCTATGTTAACACAAATCCTATATTACCTCATGTATCCCCTTACACTATGTTGACACTATCACACTTGACACATTGTTCACTTACACTTTGACACTCTTTGATATGTATACACTATGTATGCCCATTTAACCCTCACTTGCCCCTTTACCATGTTCATATACACACACATAGCCTCTTAAATAAGTATTTATGAATACAGTTAACTTAGCTATGTATGTATATTATATATATGTTAGCATATTGTGTGTAATATATAAGTTTATATAACCATTTGAAATGCCATGATTATAGACCAAATGTTGAATACCAATATATGCATGTGTATATATGTGTAGACATATATAGCTTAAAGTAATAGATTACCTAGTGTATATCAAATGTGAATTCTTGCCTATTTGAGTATTGAATAATTGCATGCTATATAGAGTTGGGTGTATGTTGGCTTGTATAGCCTTGTATTGATGTGTGCTTGCTAGGATAGTCTTGGTTAGGCCTAGTAAGAGTTGCTGGGTTAGGTCATGACCTAGTTTGACCTAGTTTGACTAGTGCAGTTGACCAGAGTTGACCAAGGGTTGACTTTGGCCTAGTTTGACCTAGATTCATGTAGAATGTATTGTAGTACTTTATATTACCCTTCTGGACATGTTGTGACTTGTGCTATTCTAATTAGGAGTCAGACACCTCTCCTCGGACAGTATCTTTATCTTGGACATTCAGATATCAGACGAGTACATTATCTGATAGTTCTCTCATTTACTTGTCAATTACTGTACTTCAGTTTTAGTTAGTTGTATGCGATTCTCTGTTACAACACGTGTGGATATTCTGGATTCATGTATACGATACACTTTATTTTCTGGCCTCTATTACTGGTATCATCTCTATTACTGGAATCACCAACTGGAATCATTTAACTGGAATCATTAACTGGAATCATTTACTGGTATCATTATATTTTGGCTGACTCATCTTGAATCACTGTGTCGAATTATGGATTCACTTACTGGGAGGGAAATACTAGAGTAAGACATGTAGACATACCCCAATCTGGAATCTCCAACTGGAATCTACTGGAAGCATATCCATCTCTCGTCTGATCAGTGAGAGGTGTGCCTGATTACCACAGCCATTTACATGTCGAACTCGGTTTTTTAAAAACACTGTTAGAGTATAGGCTGGACTCACCCTGGAATCATTGATCACTATAACTGGAATCGTTCCTTACTGGATTCATCTTGTATTAGATTCATCTTGTACTGGACTTACATTTGGAGTTACACTGGTCTACATTGCTGTCTGGACTTTTTCATATTACCCTGGTTCAGCTAGTTTTATTTTTATAGACTTTATTGCTATGATTCTTCTCTTTTTAGTTATTTACTTTCCTTGCACCTTATCTGTCTTTCTTACCACCACCTGAATATAAACTGCCATTTTATCAATACAACTGCCTATAACTGCTTTATAGTTCTCTGTCATTTACTTGGGTTTTTAGATGAGATGTGCTCGTTCCTGTCCTGACTGGACCTGTTGATAAATTTTACGATAGCTTGGAGGTTGTCTGCTAGCCTAGAGGAGACACACTTGAGGTTGTTTAGATAGTTATTTCATTTGTCTGGAGTTGTATTTACTTTATGGATTATTGTATTTGAGTTGAGGTATATTTCTGGGTTTTTGTATCTTAGACACTTAGACTTATCTCCTGTATCTCTTTGGATTTTATGTTTATTTATCTTTATCATGCTCTACCTTAGATGTGATTAGACTGTATCTGTTTAGCATTATATTGTTAGATATGTGACCTAGGACAGCGTTCTACCGCCGACACTGCGGCGTAGGCTGGGCGTTGTTACGTTCTCGTACCCAAACAGTGGGTGCGGGTCGTGACAAATATGCCTAAGGTATTCCTGAAATTCATGAATTTGGTCATTCATGGGTTTGTTATCTACCATGAAATATATGTTAAATGTGGAAGAATTGAAATCTTTCAATTCAGCATCATAATAACCATATTCATCTTCCAGGGCATTCCAAAGTTCTTTAGCGCTTTTGTAAGATGTCATAAAGAGGCTCAGACAAAGCGCTAGAATTCTATAGAAACAATAGTAGTCTATTTCCTTAGGAGTTTTGGGTTTAGTAGAAGAAGAGGACTTGGAAACCCTATGTCAGACTCAGTATCATTCGAATCATTTGTGATAGTTGTGGAACCATCAATAGTAGAGATCAGTCATAAAGTGGTGAGCCAAACTTCATCTGACTCTGCCACCTCTTGAAGTATGTGCCATCAAACTTAGTTGGTTTAGCAGTAAATATCTCTTGTTTGCCAGTCATGATTTTAGAAGTCTGCAAAATTTATATTTACTCAATAAAAATGATTATTGTTCAGGAATAATAGTTTGAATGATATTAATAATCAACCTTTATAACTTTAGTCTTTCAAGTTTTAATCAGCTTGGGTTAGCTGTAGGGGCCGATTCCCAGCTAGCGGAGGTCCACATGGGGATGATTAAATACATGTCGCTTAGGACTATTTACGCCAGTTGAGGGAAAGACCGGCCTTTCGGCTTGTACCTAAACAAATCTCTACTTTTATGACTTAGACTTAAAGGGATTTGCAAATATCACTTTACTATTTATTTAACCTAAATTGTTTTGAGAAACCCAATAAATGCCTAGTACTGTAGTATTTTATTTAATAATATGTAAACATATATGTAACAATATTAAGGGATATCAACAGTTATAAATTGTACTTTATTACTATACCAATAGTAATCTAAATATGAGGAAAGATTTATGAGCTACACTAGAATCAATTAACAAATGCTGAATAGAAACAAAACTTATGAAGTGTTCGCTAATGAAAAATTATTTGACAAGTAAACAAAATTTAGAGGAAGTAAACTTGCCAATAGAGTATTTAGTCAATAAAAAGTGAAAACAATTTCTAAATAACTGAAACAATTTTTTTCAAAAGATCAGTGGTTAACAATAAGTGAATATATAAACTGGAAAATTAGCAACAATAAAAGTAATTCTAACAGAAAATACTACTTGTAACGAGTTTGCGTTAACATGTAAAAGTGGTAGTAATTTGAAATGTTTTACTTATTAGTTTTTATTTTCCAGAATTATAAAAAGAATATATATTCTATCAGTTGCAAACAGATTTATCCAAACATAAGATATAAAAATTATAGTAACAGTTTGAGAAAATTGGAAAAACATCCTAGCACTTTGATCTCAGTGTGACAATCAAAGTTGGAAAAACTTCAAATTGGAAACAATGGCTAATGTGTTTTAGCGGTAACAAGTATATATGTGCTTACAAATGTTTATCACTAATTATTTAATCTATACACTAAAAGATTAAACAAGTGTGAAGATTAACGAGTGTATAGAAATAAAGTCAACAAAATTTGTATTCACAGCGAGTATTAAGATTGATTTTTGAAAAACCGAATATATCGCACTAACAATTCAGCTAATAGTGAACAATATGTAATATTGGTGATAGTGATAACTTAAGCGCTTGGCAAGAAAAATAATAATCAACTCTTAGATTGTTGAATATATTTTCCTTTTCCTTTAATAATATGTACACAAATAAAAATAGAATTAATGTTACCGGTCTCCGCAGAAGTCGCGCATGAAGCACTGTCCTAAAAGTTTATTCGGTCTACGTCAGACTTGTTCTGAATGCTCCTAGTGGTAAATTTTTTGCTCTACCGGTATCTTCTCGTCGTACACAACTCGAAAAGATCGACCTTAGCTCTGTCCAGAGCAAGGAATTGACAAACGAAATTGATCTCGGAGAGAACGGAACAGAATTATTTTGTAGATTTTCTTACATTTTTCAAAGTGTGTCAGAAAGATGAAAATGCCACAATATATAGAGAGCTCAAAGCTTTTGCTAACTGACAGAATTCAATAGGTATTAAACCAGACAGTACAGTGCAAAGTAAATGTGGGTTCAAAGAAATAAACGTTTGCAAATTTAATGTGACAAGCATTAGGAATTTTAAATGAATGAAACAGTCATGAGTAGCAAAAAGATTTTTAGGTCCTCTGTTCGGACCTGAAAAAAAATCGAATCGACATTCGGCGCGCACAGATATGGGCCCGCGCCTACGAACAGAACCGAGCCGGACGGCGAGGCACGCACGTGTGGCCCATATGACTACCTATACAATACTTCAATAAAACAACAAGGAGTAAACCAATATATACACAATTAAATTTAAACTACAACCGATGTGAGACTACAGTGAAAAAATTGATTTTTGTAAGAAAAAAAAGCAGTAGCTACAACAATTTTTATATTATTAAACATGCTACTGTAGTTCGAAAGTCGATTTCATGGTCAATGCTGGATTCACACAACGATTTTGTAATCCGTTTAAAATATACGCTAGTGAAAATTTGAACGTAGCTTACTTTGATACCATATTAATAGTAATTTGGTACTTGTGCTAACACCTCTAGAACATTGATGAGAGTTGAAAATAATTGTTTATATTATTCTAGCAAACACACCTATACTCCCCTCTAATTTTGTTTTATTTATTTATTTATGTATGTTATGAGACACACTCCCCTAGTATTTAGATTGACATTAGGGTTCATTAGTAGGGAACCAAATCCAGATTTGTGTGGCCGGTACAACCAAATAATTCTTGGACCAACAGTTGATTGAGGGAGAAGGGAACTAGCTAAAGGATTCAATTGGTGGAGTTCCATGTTTCGGAAAGGCTAGCAATTCCTTTTGACATTCTTGATTTGATCCTTGGCAAATGGAGCTTCATGACCGTGTGGACATCGGGCCAATTAATAAAGGAGGGGCCCATTGGCAAATAGAGCTTCATGTCCAAATGGACATGGGACCAGATTGCACATGTAAGTTAGTGACTTGTAAAGTAGAATTGGACCTTGGTCAAGTTTCAAAGATACGAAGGGATTTGACTGTCGGGAAAACATATATGGGGTATGTTGAAACTTTTCCTTGACATGTAGAGAGTGCTTGCTCTAAATACATGTCTAGTCTTATTTAGTCTCATATTGAAAAAGTACCATGAAGTGTATCTCAATATGTACTTGGTGGGTTGTTAAGATATGCACTTGAGATGGTGACTCTAAGGAGGGAACCAAGTTGATGATTTTACTAGGAGGTAAGGATAAGATTACATGTTAAAGCTTAATGCTTTTTGCTCTTGGAATTTATTCTATTGGAGCTAGGGGCATAACAACTCGGACTCAGACTCGGGCTCATAAGGCGTACTGTGACGTTTTGTTGGTGCACTTTGTACTTTGACGCTGCCAGATGATGCAGCACTTGGCGCACGGTTTGTGCACGGTGCGTGTGGTGCACATGTTGCGCATGTGCGCGCGGGAGCAGGTGGCGCAATTGGCGCACGCTGTGCGCCAGTTTGCTCAAATCGTGTCTGTGCACGATTTGAGCAGTTACAGAACGTTCGGAGCGATTTTTTTCCCACATAAGAACATTTTGCTAACTGGACGGTTACAGTATGGGCCTATATATGCATCTCTCCTCTCTCCTCTCTCTTAGTAGTGAAGTGCTGTTCAATACAATTCCTTACGAATTTTCCAGAGAGTTCAAGACAGGAGAGAATCTATGCACCAACGCCATTTAGAGACAGAGTTCGCGCCATCCGAGGAGTCAGAAGAGCAGAGTGTTCCAAAGTTCTCCGTCGAACTTGCTGGTTCCTGGAAGCTGTTCGCGTGGGGTGAATTAAGGTTTGAGCACCGGTGATAATTCACCCCAGCAGGTCGTTCTCTTATTCTGCTCATTACATCTTCTTCTTATCCACTTGCAACTCGTTCTGAACGCGAGCTTTTTGATCTAATCAGAAAAGTTAGTCGACTTTCGCTGCTGCTGTTATGAATTCTACTGTGCCTTCTTCGAAGTGATATATTAGTTTTCATTTCTCAGGATCCTCCGGATCTCTGTCGTGCACCTTCTTCAAAGTGTTGCATAATTTCAGTTTTCTATCGAAAAATTACGCCTCGGGACTAACAATCTCAAAGCTTGATTTCACAATATGGAAAACTTTTGTGCTTCTCTCATCGATCCTAACTTTGGAAAGTTAGAGAAATTTGATAGAGGGCACTTCCAAGTTTGGAAGAGGAAGGTTAGCCTCAATCTTCAACTTGCTGAAGTTGATACGTGCTAACCGAGGAAGAACCGACTGTTCCAAAAATGGGTCTGCAGCCAATTACTGCTGCTACTAAAAATCAGACCAAATGGAGAAGGGAGAATAGCCTCTGTAGGCTTCCTATTCTTAATGCTATGAAGGACTCCCTAGCAGAATCATATTCTAAGAAAACTATTGCCAGAGAGATATGGGAGTCTCTGAAAAACTGTACGAAGATGACATGAACAGAAGCAAAATATTTGAGCTTGAAAAATATCACAAGTGGCTCTTTGAAGACGAAAAGACTATACTGTTGCAGGTGAAGGAGTTCCTGAAGCTGCGACAGAAGTTGGAAGATGAGGGGATACCCCTCAACGACAAGTTTGTTGTTGGAGGGATCGTCTCTAAGCTCCCTGCCGGTTGGAGCAAGTTCTATGCAAACATTTATAGGAAGAAATTAGAGATCAGTCTCGAAGATCTCCTCAAGAAATCTATGTTGGGACCAGATGAGGGCTCAACTGAAGGTGGACACTCTATCCAAACAAATGGCTAACGCCAATTTGGTTCACACCAAGGAATCCAAGAGAAAGCAGGCGACTTCCCACAACAAGAAGGACCCCAATAATCTGAAAGTGAATGGGACTTCCTTCAAGCAACAAAAGCCAAAGTCCCACTTGGCTTGCTTCAAATATGACAAGAAGGGCTACTTCAAGAGTGAATGCAAATCTAAGCCCAAGCAATCAGAGCAAGGTGAGACTAGTAAGGTTTCTATGATCACTGATGTTATTGCAATGATTGCTCAGGTCACTGCGGTGTGAAATGACTCTGACTGGTGGGTAGACACTGGTGCCACTTGTCATGTCTGCTCAAGCAAGGAATGGTTCACCACTTACACACCAACTTCTGAAGTTGTTTATGGTGGCGAACTAGGCACAAGATGAAGTGCAAGGGATCGGGACGGTGGTGTTGAAGCTGACTTCAGGGAAGTCTTTGACACTTCAGGGTGTGAAGTATGTACCTGCTATCACAAAGAACCTGATCTCTGGAGGCCTACTCTGTAATGCAGGCCTAAGGATGGACATCAATGCTAGCCAGATGGTGATGTCCATAAAGGAAACATACTTTGGGAAAGCATTTTATACCAAAGGAATGTTTAAAATTCAGTTTGTAAAGCAGTCCAATATTATTAATGTAATCGCTCATTCTACTTATACTCTTGAGTTGTGGCAGAATAGATTAGGACATGTTCATTGTAAAAGAATAAACAAAATGTCGTCTAGGACTTATCTCCAAATGTGTGGGTAAGGTAGAGAAGTGTGAAGTATTTGCTCAAACAAAGATCACGAGAAAACCCTTTTCTCGGGTTAATCGAAGCACATATCTTCTGGAGTTGGTACACTTCGATATCTGTAACTTTAAATAATTCTCTACAAAGGCGGGATGAAGTTTTCATAACCTTCATCGATGAATTTTCAAAGTACGCGTTCGTCTACATGCTCAAGGCTAAAGATGAAACATTCGAGAAGTTCAAAGAGTTCAGGGCCAAGGCTGAACGGCAGACTAGACAACAACTCAAGAGAATAAGAAGTTATCGAAGAATACCGGTCTCATGAATTTGCATCATTCTACAAAGAACATAGAATTATCAACGAGACTACTACTCCATATTGTCATCAATCTAACGGAGTAGCAGAAAGGAAGAACAAAACATTGACAAAAATGATAAACTCAATGTTATTGACTGCGAGTCTTCCAAAATGCTACAGTGGAGAAGCTGTATTGACAGGCACTTTTATTCTGAATAGAGTGCCGCAAGCAACTTTTGACGTTACTCTCTATGAACTCTGGTTCAAAGTCAGACCTAACTTGAATGTCATTCGAGTGTGGTGGTGTCTGGCATATGTGAAGCTCCTAGATCTAAAGATTCAGAAGCTCGGGACAAGGACTACGAAGACGATCTTCTTGGGTTATGCTGAGAAGAGTGATGCTCGAAGATTTCTTGATATTAAATCAAATCATATCATTGAATCTCAACGTAGAATATTTTGAAGTAAGTTTGCAAGGCACAAGAACATTGTCTTGCAAATATTTCGGAGAGCAATGAGGGTGCGCAGGAAATTGATGTTTCCAATGAGAACGTAGTCCAAGAAAAAGTTGTTGTCGAAACAAATTGAACCAGAGCTTGCTTAGCCGTCAACTAAGCGAGTGAGAAAGCCGAAGGACTTCGGAAATGACTTTGTCACCTATCATGTGGAAGCAGATCTGCTTACCTATGAGGCGATGAAGACTAGAGACGCTATTTTTTTGGAAGAAGGCGATAGATATAAATTGATTCAATCACCTCTAATAACACTTGGGTGTTGGTTGATCTTCTTGAAGGAGGAAAACCCATCGGATGCAAATGGATCTTTAAGAAGATGAAAGCAGATGGAACTATTGACAAGTTCAAGGCTAGGCTAGTGGCCAAGGAGTTTTCTTAGAAGTACGGGATCGACTACTTCGATACGTATGCTCCAGTAGCCTGGATGACCACCATCAGAATGTTGATTGCTCTTGCAGCAATATATAAGTTGGTAATATATCAGATGGATGTAAAAATAGCTTTTCTGAATGACGAGCTAACCGAAAAGATTTACATGTAATAGCCAGAGGGATTTGTCCTTAAGGGTCTTGAAGACAGTCTGCAAGTTGGTGAAATCCTTGTACGGTTTTAAACAGACTCCCAAGATGTGGCATGAGAAGTTTGACAAGGTTATAAGATCAAATGGCTACAGGGTCAGTGAGACGGATAAGTGTGTTTACACAAAGTTCGCTGATGGAAGAGGTATAACGTTTGTTTGTACGTGGATGGCATGCTTATCCTAGGTACAGATATGGGCTGTGTCACGGAGACAAAGAAGTTCATCTCGACTAAGTTTAGTATGAAGGATGGAGGAAGCTGATGTAATCTTGGGGATCAATATCATCCGACGAAAACTGGACTAGCATTGTCACAGTGTCATTATATTGAGAAGATGATCACACGCTACGGATATCAGGATCTTCTAGTGATCGCTTACAGTGTAATCGAGAGTTTGTTACTACTGCCACAAGGCCTGACATAGCTGTTGCCGTAGGAATGCTGAGTCGTTTCACGAGCAACCCAGACATTGAGCATTGGAAAGCTTTGAAACTGGTAATGAGATATCAAGAAGACTCAGACAATATACTACACTACAGCGGAGATCCGTCGATAGTAGAAGGCTTCAATGATGCCAGTTGGTCCTCAAAGACGTTGGAGAGCGAGAGGTCCACAGGTGGATTCATTTTTATAATGGATGGAGCTGCTATATATGGAAGTCAAAGAAGCAGACTTTGCTTTCTTATTCTTCCATGAAATCTGAGTTCTTTGCACTTAATACCGCAACGGAGGAAGCAAAATGGCTTCGGGAGCTCATATATGATCTTCCAGTGGTTGGGGTGCAAATACCGAATACCGATATATTGCGACAACCAGGCGACTGCGGCGGTGGCATCAAATAATCTCTTCAACGGAAAGAAGATAATTATGCGGTTAAAGCAGAGGGCAGTACACGATCTCATCAAAAGAGGGTCATTACAGTGATTGATGTTCGGAGTCAGGAGAACCTAGCGGATCCGTTCACAAAGGACCTGGTCGATGACACAACTTGTAAAATAGACTTGAAGGCATTCTGATGTTATGTTATTGCAATCCTACCATAGAGTTTTATGCTGTTAGTTCAAAGAGAAATCTACTAGGTATTTAGCTTTTGGTTTAAGGGAGGACCACTAACTGGAAAAATATTAGGAACAATGGGTACATGTCCTCTATGGAATGGAAAGGTTATAGACCTACAACCACTGTTGTCTAACTAGATGTTTTCTATGGAAAATGGATCATATGATAAGGAGATAGCTTAAATGCCTTAATCTTAGGCATAGTGAATGCCTGGTGTGCTTTACAGGAAGTACGGTAGTACAGCACTACAAGGAGTGTAACTCCATGCTATAGTAGGGTGACTCCACCATGAGGTTCCTAGGTAGGTAATGCCTCAGCTTTGCAAGCCAAGTCACAGCGGCGTAGCACCGCAAATAAGCAGGTAGTCTAATGCTGTATGATAAAATTAAAGAGTTGTAGACAACACTACAAAGGAGAGGATATCCTCATGTTACAGTGGCACGACACCACAATGAGGTACCCAGATAGGGGTAAAGCCTCAGCCTTGCAAGCCATATCGTTGCGAGGTAACACCGTAAGGAAGCCTAAGGCTTCATGTTGGTAGTTTGGCACTACAAAAAGGCTTGTGACCTCATATAGTAGTATGACACTACGATGAGGTTTTTGGGTAGGGGTAATGCCTCGGCTTTAGGCCATGTCATAGCAGCGTAGCACCACAAGGAAGCGCAAGGCTTCATGCATGTCTCTTTAATAAAGAACTCACCTATAGTGTATGGACAGAGATAGCAGACCGTCTCTTGAGGGTAAACTTTTAGATGTCCAAAATAATACACTGAAACCAGGCTGGCACAGGGCCTTCAATATGCAGCTAGAAGCACATGTAACTACATTATGTGAGTGGAAAGAATTGCAGCTATAGTGCAGAATTCAAGGCTTAGTCCATTCTTGTATTATAGTCTATTGTTTGACCCATGCGGAAAGATCCAAGTCGTCATGACATCTATCCTAATGCATGATGGACAGTTACTGTGGAGAACACTTAAATCCATATATCGAGATATGTGAAGATTGTTGGAGCTTTTCTCTTGACATAGAGAGAGCTTGCTCTCAATACATGCCTAGTATTATTTAGTCTCACATTAGAAAAGCACCATGAAGTGTATCTTAATATATACTTGGTGTGTTGTTGAGATATGCACATGGAGTGGTGACCCTAAGGAGGGAACCAAGTGGGTGATTTACTAGGAGGTAAGGATAAGACTCCATGTTAAAGCTTAATGCTTTTTGCTCTTGGAATTTATTCCATTGGAGCTAGGGGCTTAGCGACTCGGACTCGGACTCGGGCTCAGGCGTAATATGGT
>JANAVB010035584.1:0-74686 GCA_029216955.1 Iris pallida
ATATATATATAAGCATCTCCATGATTTATACACACCACTATATAATATATATATAGATATATATATATATATATAATTATATATTATATAAAAGAAGGATCTACATCCCCACACTTTTGCATCCCCTAAGCATCCCCATGATAACACCCATTGGATCTTATTTTAAGTCATCTAATCTTAACCGTTGATTTTTCAACAGTTACGATTATATGACTTAAACAAGATCCAACGGATGTGAAATAGGAGATGCTTAGCAAAAGTGAAGGAATATTGATCCCTCGTCATATATATTATATTCAAAAGCACTCCCCATTTTATTTCAACGAGCTGAAAAGCCAAAACCTGTACAAGTATACCAAAAGGCACAAAATGCAGAAGCCTATACACGTATAAACAAGAACCGGGGAGAAAGGATGCCGTAACTGGCTAAACCAGGGAAAGGAGAGTTCCAGAAGGTTGTCTGGCCATGAAGACAGCAGGATCTCCGCTTGCTGCATTACCTAATGGTTTCTCCAATAAGCTAGTTAGCGGAATATTGATGACCTTCATACCTCACTTTGTTGTTCTTTCAGATTACCTACGTGGCAGCGGCAGCCACGATCTGGTGGTCGTGGGACGCCGAGCCCCAAGTCGCTACAAGGTCATCGAAGCGCCTTCCCTCTGGGGCCATCCTGCAGCGTTGGGAAATAATACTCCAGACCTTAACCGGAAGGTCTTCCTGGCAGAAGATGTGGTCCACCATTTTTGATTGACGATCCGTGCATGTGCAAACAGAAGCCAGGCTGAACCCAATAGTG
Organism: Iris pallida; assembly: GCA_029216955.1. Lineage (NCBI taxonomy): Eukaryota > Viridiplantae > Streptophyta > Magnoliopsida > Asparagales > Iridaceae > Iris > Iris pallida. The sequence continues at coordinate 798 of JANAVB010035584.1, forward strand.
TTGAGCGTGTCATCGGTTGGTAGGATATTGCGAAGGGCTCTCCAAATAATGAATAACCACTTCTTAGAGATGCATGTCTGCCAAAAGGGAGCAATGGTAGGAGAGGGAACCGCTGTACCAAGAATCACCCTTCTAGCCGATCTGACCGAGAAGGAGCCCGATGCTTCGGCCGACCACCGGACCTCGTCGTTATCGCATCCGATCGTCGATCGACAACTTCGAACGCTCTCTACATCCTCAGGCCCGGCCCACTTTTGGACTTTGATCCAATTCTATGTGTTTTCACTGGGGTCCCATATGTCCTTGATCTTGCAGTTCCTATGGGCTTCTGAGAAGTTGTGAAGCAGGGTGTCTCCAGCCCACCTTTCGTTAAATGTCGATAAGTCCCCTCCATCTCCCACCGGAGATACATTACTGGTTCTGCTAGAGAGCACCCGATGAGCATGCATCGCCATACCGTCGAGGATCTACTGTTAGAGATAGCCGTCGACAGGTGGATGTGCTTGAAGTATCTGGCCTTCATGAACCTAGTCCACAAGTTCTGAGCCGTGCTAATTTTCTACCACAGTTTCATTGAGAAGGCTTTAACAATATGGGATAGTTTGGTGAATCCCAGGCCCCCTTCCTTTTTAGGATACGCCATAGTATCCCAACTAGCCCAATGGTGCTTGTCGTGGCCGTTACTGTGCCCTCAAAAAAGTTGCTAAAATTGCCCTCGATCGAAGAAAGCACTATCTTGGGGGGAGAGCAAGCCGCAAGGGTGTAGATGGGTATGGAAGTGAGAACGTGCTTGATAAGGATCATCTCCTCCCCCTCCGGGGATAGGGTAGCGTTGTGTTATCCTTCAAGTTTTTTCCTGATACGGTTGATAAGATCCTCAAAGATGCCAGCATTGGATCTTCCGTACAGGAGGGGGCAGCCAAGTTAGTGGAATGGGGGATGCTTGATAGGAAAAGAGGTGGTGTTAGAGAGCACAGTCACGTGGTCTCTCTTAATATTATGATGGTGTAAATGACACTTTTATCCGGGTTGACCCTCTGGCCTGAGCACCTTACATATCTTTGGAGAGTGTTGTGGACGACTTCTACCGACCCAACGTCCCCGGCTGAGAATATGAGAATATCGTCAGCGAAAGCCAGGTGGGTTATAATCGGGCATTCACTGACCAAATGATAGTGATGGAAGTTAGTGGAGTAAGTCATCTTATTAAGGTTCATGCTCAATGCGTACGCCGTAATGATGAAGATGGTAGAGGAAAGCAGATCTCCTTGTCTAATCCCGCGACTCGATTTGAAGAACCCGTCAGCCTGACCGTTGATGATCATAGAAAACAAAGAGTTGCTGATCGATCGCCACACGATATTTGCCCATGTTTCTGAGAATCTGAAAGCTCTGAAAACCCAGATCATGAATTGCCAATCCAGCCTGTCGTACACTTTCTCCATGTACCGTTTAATAGCAATGTTGCCCCCTCTTGCCGGAAGCTTCATGCAGGTGATTAATTCTTGAGCGAGCATGACGTCGTCTTGGATATTTCTACCATGTACGAAACCACTCTGCTCTTCGGATAGGATCTTGGAAAGGAGGTACGACATGCGGGCTGCTATGATCTTGGATATGATCTTGTTGGTGAGGTGCAAAGACTGATGGGACGAAAATCTCAAAATTTCTCCGGGTTCTCCTTCTTCGGGATAAGGATAAGGTTGGTGCTCGAGATGGCTCTGGGGTACATGGCTCCTTGGAAGAAGGCAGTGGCCCCTTCGATGATATCCAGCTTGATGATGTCCCAGCAAGTGCGAAAAAAGACCCCCGAGAACCCGTCTGGTCTTGGAACGCTATGCTGGTCAAGGGCCCAGATGGCATCTTTTACCTCTTGCTCGACGGAGGGAGCCCAAGCTGTGTATTATCGATGTCGCTGATAAGGTGGGGAATTTCCTCCAGGAATATGGGGTCCCTGAGAACCATCTTCTTGGAGAAAAGCTGAAAAAGAACTTCGTTGCCGCTGCTTGGATGCCACTTTGATCATTAATTATGTTACCAGTATCATCGATGAATTGGTGAAGCATGTGTTTCTGTCTGCGACTATTGACGCAGGCATGGAAGTAGCTCAAGTTTTTTCTCCCTCGCTGTCCCATTTAAGCCTCGCTTTCTGTTTCCAAAAATTAGTTTCGACTTTCAACCGAAATTTGAGGATAACTTTGGTGAGGTTAAGGGTGATTCTGGCGGCCGGAGATCTGTCTGTTATGAATCTGATTTCGGCACGTTTAACGTCGTCTTCTGCCTAACGAATGGCCTGAAAAATATCCCAATAAGCCTGCTTGCACCATACCGCCAGGGCTTTCTTCATTACCTTGAGTTTGTAGGCCACCCGACTGAGTGGTTCGGGGGAATACGTACTGCTCCAAGCTTCCGAGACGACGGCCAAGAACTGGGGGTGATCGCACCAAAAATCCAAAAAACGAAAGCACTTTTTGTTCTTGCCTGAAGTGCGAATAATACCAACAAGCAGGGGGCATGGTCGAATTCGGTTGCACTGAGATGGGAGAGCATTGAGGTGGTCCCCATGCCATGCCAGTTGGCGTTGGTAAGGGACCTGTCGAGGCAAGAATATTGGCGGTGGTTGCCTTCCTGCATGTTGCACCAGGTGAAGGCATTGTCGGAGAAGGGGAGGGGAGATAGGTGGCAGTTGAATATGAAGTTATTAAAATCCTCCACGGCCGAGAGAGGGAGGACGGCCACCGGTCTTCTCGTCTCGGTAGGTTATAGCGTTGAAATCCCCAATGCAAAGCCAAGGAAGGTTATTGTGGTGTAGGTAAATGTCTTGAAGATTGTTCCAATGTTGTTTGCGCTCTGTGATGTCACGGTTGCCGTGAACCGTAGACAGGATGGCACGCTTGGGGATCAGTGAATGTTCCATCCAGCAAGATAGGGCCTGCCTGGAGTCATCAATGACTCCCATTTTGACGTCTTTCGAGTGGAGGATCCAAATATCGTGTCTGCCATCTATGGCCATAGGAAAGCCTAACTGCCCCTGAATGGATTTGAGCCTCTTATTGGGAATTTTGGGTTCAGTGATGATCAAAATATATCTTATTAGTTTTATTAAGGCTAGTGATTCTCCTTTTGGTAGGTTTATTCGCTAGACAGCGGACATTCCAGGAGAGGATGTTCAGCTTTAATGAAGCCAAAGGGGGGTTGGCTAGCCCGCTTTGCTGTGGACCTGGTTCGGGTCACCGGGGACTCTCCGGTTCCTTTTTGTTTAGCTCTCTTGGTAGTGGTCGAAGTCTCTCCCGCTTTCGAGGAAAATGTGCTGGAGCGGGGATCCTCGGGGATTAATGAGAGAGTCTTCGGAGGATTCGAACGATTCTCCTACAGAATCCATCGTGGATTCCTCTGATAGAATAAGGATGGTGTCGTCCATGAAGCCGATCTGTATTCCTTCTGATTAGAGGGGAATTCTGTGGCGATAACCTGAAGTCCTCTTTGTGCTTGCTTTGGCCCTAGGGTGGCAAGGGTTTCTACAATTTCAACTTCGAAGGAGGGATGACCCTCGTGAGAGCAGCAATTTGCGGTATTTGGAAGTTCTTGGAGGTTCTCCTCGTCATCCTCCGATGAAGGGATGCTGACGTCCACTAATGCCGGCTTGGGGGCTACTGAAGAGTCTCCAAGAGGATCTCTCTCAGGGGTGGGTTTAGTCACTTCCGACGAGGGCATTGAACTGGTTGGAGAGGGTGAGGGTCGGAGGGTGGTAGGGTATCACCGATCTATCCACTGAAGTACCTTTTTCGATTTTATCTGCACTGGATTGAAATCTAGTGTGGGAGTTTGGTAGTGGGAGCAGGAGGATCGGGTCGGCTCTTGATGCTTATCCTCTTTTGTGAGGGATTCTTGTCTGGTAGGTTTTCTTTTGAGCTCTGGGTGAAGACGAAAGCAGTGCTTAGAGAGATGACTATGCAGATGGTAGTGAGAACATAAGAGGATGTGATTATCATAGACGATTTGCTGGGTGTGGGACTTGTTTCCCAGTTCTATGAGGATGTGATTTGGGGGCTCGAAAGAGAGGTCGAGCTCCACACAAATCTTCGTATAGTGGACTTTGGTCAGGTTGCTAGTTTTCGTCGCAGTGGCCACATAAGTAACAAAGGAGTTGGCTATTCGACTAAGCGCCGAAGGGACGAAACAAATGACGGGTAGGTTGGGGAGTGTCACCCAGACGGCAACTGTCGCCTAGTCTTCCGTGGTGCTAAAGCTTGATGACCAGTTGATAATCTTTATTTGGTGGGCATCCACTCTAGTGGTCCCTTTGGACCACACTGACCTGTGATCAATATCCGAGGAGAGATATAGCAGGATATGCCTGGGATCTAGGGGAGCCACCCTGTATTCAGCGGTGAGTTTCCAACTGGCAATAACCTCCTAAACTCAGGAGAGTTTCAGACAGCCTGAGGAAAATTTAAGGACAAAGAATAAGGGAAAGGAAGTTGCCAGAGAGGTCAGCTCCTGATCAGAGAAGGGAACTATAGGCACAGGGGATTCCACCGAATACTCAACATCGGGTGGGGGACGTCGGAGAACAGAAGGCCCTGCTTGGCTGCCCTGTCTGGGCATAGCTTGTCGACGAAGGATGGTACGGGGACCGCTCACAGAGGGAGGGGGTCCTAGGGCTCCGCAAGGGTGGGCCCATGCAGCGGGAGGGACGACTTTCGTCCGGAGGACCCGCTCCAGGCTGAGGAAAAAAGCGATGAGGTCGGCGGGAAGAGGGCGAGCACTGAGGGTGGAGGAAGACAATTCGGAAGGTGGTGCGAAAGGCGAGGCCCTGCTACAGTGAACAACCTCGGCTGGGGTGGGGTCCAGGAAAGGTGGAGAAAGAAGGCCAACAGAGGGGGGACAGAAACGCCCTCGGAGGAGCGTCGACCATATACGCCCGCAGAAGCGAGGCCATATGCGCCCGCTGAGGCGATGCCATATGCACCCGCCAATCCGAAGGGAAGGAGCGCATGGGGGATGGGGGGAGAAAGATCATGGTGGTAGGATCAACGGATGCACCCCCACAAGATGAGCCATGTGCGCCCGCTGGCGGAAGGCCGCATGCGCCCGAGAGAGGAAGAGGCGTGGGGGCGCAAGTGACGAGAGGGTCACTGTATGCGCCCGGATACGCCGTGCCATATGTGCCCCTTAATGTAGGGCCATATGCGCTCGAGGGAGCCAGTTGGGGATGGCAGGAGGAATCACCCACGGGGGGAGGGCACCATATGCACCCACATGTGTACGGATATATGCGCCAACATGCTCCGAGCCGTATGACACCGCAATCCCCGGAGTGGGAGATTTGAAATTGAAATCTTGGAGGGAAGAGTTCCCGCTCCCTCCGAATGCGAGAAGGGCTGAGGGAGTGACTGTCCAAAAGTAGCGCCCCCCCCGGGGGAGAAGGAGCGCCGTCCGGGGCCCAGTGGCCGAACGAGCCGTGCCCCGGCGGCGGAGAAGAGGGGAGGGGCGGGGAGGGGACGGGGATGAGCCGAGGGGGGAGCGAGGGGTGCAAGAGGGGTGATGGCAGTGGGCGATGACGGTAGACGGACATAACGAACAGTCGGGCGGACGGAAGAGGGAGAAGAGCGATCAGGGAGGGAGATTGGGCTAGGATCGACAGGCGTGAGATGGGGAGTCGAGTCGAGAACGGCGATGAGGTCGGGGGGAAGCCCGCATGGCCGGTCCTGGGGGAGGGCCTCCATGCACAGAGGGAGGGGGGGAGGGGGGCGGACGGCCTCCAGCCTAGACGGGGCCGGAGGGTGTGCCGGAGGAGCGCTCAGCAAGAGAGGGAGGAGCCATCTTATATATATATAATATTATATATATATAATATATTATATATAGATTTACTTCTTATAGCAGCTGCAACTGCTATTTCTTAAAGGTGATACTTACATCACTTGTCCTGATATCTCAGATTCCTCTGTTTTCCCTACTGTCACAAGTCCTTATCCACAACAGTTTACTGTTGTTATCTACCTACTTGAACTCATCTTCCTACCATCCTAACCCACACCTTGAAACACCTAATCCCCAATCACTTCCATCATCCCTTTAATATGACAGATGCTTAAAAGTTGCTACAGGGGTTCGATTGGCTACTTTTCTGTGATAACCCGCATCTGATACTTAACTATCCTATGTTCATTGTTGCCCAGGTTTTCCTATTTAGGAGTTAAGGAAATTTGGGTTCTCGGGATGTATAAACCCACTGATGCTTGAACTATGTCCACAAATATGGTATTCCGTTTACTGATACTAGAACAGGGAGAGTCTTTTATGAACTCCAGGTATCTGTACCCTAAGTCCTTTAGGAATTGAGCAACTATTTCTACTGTCCTCTATTTACATATACCAGCATATACTTGTGCCTTACATCATTTGTTATGGTACAGTTTCTAACTGAACTCAAAGACACAACTATTGTATCATAAACTCAGTTACTTGAATCCTCTCCTATTAGTTCACAGCCACTGTACCCTAGACATTTATCCTATATAGTCTTGGTAGCTACTATTACAATTTACCATACCTTACCTAGGTTGCCTGGTTAAAGTACTTCTAATTCCAACTGAGAACGCTCAATGTCCATATCCATTTGAAGTAATTGCTACAAATGTATCTTAATTTCTAATATGATATACACTGGTAGGCATTGGTGCCAAATAACCAGCGTGGGCAGGTCTGCATAGGCGCGATACTCCTGATCACCACTCGATTGCCTATTGCTATGTTTCACAGATTTCTGAAACAATTTCCCTATAATCTGTGCCCAACTCGAACCCACATAACTGTGTATCCTTATAAAGAGTTAGACACACATACCCTATTTAGGATACACTTTGGTATGATATCCCAAGTATCGGAGGGTCTAACCCTACCTGATACTTCCTCTCTCCTTCTTAAAATATGACTAATACGTACTGTACTTGTGCTACTGATACTCTGTTACATTAAAGTATCTGGCATGAATAAACCGTTATATTAGTTTTTTTTTACTCTCTAAATTTCTGATACTCAACTATACGCTCAGGTTACCTACTCTAAGAGTATCCTAGACTAAAGACATGGCTATAATTCATTTCAAGTGTCTAAATCTCTATCTACTATCCATCTAAATACCCTACACTAACAGGATTCAGATCCCATCCTTACCCTCGATAGAATAGAAATAGCCGACACAAATGAGCGATTCCTATACCAAAATTATAATTCCCAGTTTGCTACTGCCTGGTACCTCCTGGGATTGCCACATCCATCTGTTCGTCACCTATAGCCATAACGCATCACCCACATAACATGACTTAGATTACTCCCATTAGGACTGTCCTATGTTTGCATCTACATGTTTTAACAAGGTTCTAAGGTTGTTCTTTTATGGAATTCTATACATATCCAACTAGTTTTTAAATAAACAGAACTTGAAGGTGAGGTTTATTGGATTACCTGCTTGAAATTGTGATGGTGATCGACATGAAGGGGTGGTGTCGGACACAGAAAAAGGTCTTCAAACTTCTACACAATAGAGAATATTTTGAGGGTGTTAGGGTTCTTAGAGGGGGTCGGATGCATGTTATTCTTCCTTATATAGCTAGGGTTTGGATTAGATCAAAGGAAGAAATAGATTGGAGTCATATCATATTTTGTTTTACTCCTACGGATTTGAGATCTCTCCAAGATTTGAACAGAGGATTTAGGCTGGCTCGTAAGGAGTTTGGTCGTTGGGCATGATGTTAAACTTTTGAATGTTTGCACAAAAGCCCTTGGGCTTTAGTCTTGCAAGGGTCACAATTACTCTATTTATTTGGGTGAAAGGTTTCCCACAAACCTATAAGTCATTTAATATAAGAAATTAATAAAATAATACTACTTAAAATAAAGAAGAAGAATATTCAAGGGTTTACAAAAATACAAAGGAAATCTCCTTGCTGGGGTGAACAGGTCACCGGTGCTCAAAGTAAGATTCGTCCAACATGCGATCTGCCTCCAGGAACTAGCAAGTTCAAGTATGAACTTCTTGAATGCTCTTCGGCACAATCGAGAAGACTTTGGAACTTATTTGGACAAGAAAAACTCCTAGTGTAGGGACTTGGGAGAAGCTGCTGCCTTGGCGCATGGAGTTCTGGAGTGGGATAAAGTGGGGTGAAAGCACACCAATTTCTCTCTTTCTTTCAACCACGGGTCTGTTGGAGGGGGTGCTCTATTTATAGAGCAGAAGGCACCCATGCGCCTATGGGAATGCCCATCGGCGCATGGGCGCATCAGCCAACCACATCCTACGAAATATAGTTCCGTGTGCCAACCCAGCAGCATGCAGCACGGCCCACTCTGACAGTGCTGCCTGTGCCACATGCTAACCATCGAACACTTGCACGCTCCCAACGCTCATACACCGTAGTGCGCTGCACACTACAGCAGAACCACCACTTCATATTGCACGCTTACAGCATCATGCGCTATGTGCCTGGCCTCAATGGCGTAGGGCCACTATAGCATAGGACCGCTATGACATAGGATCACTACGGCACATGGCTACAAAGGCACATGGCCACAAAGGCATATGGCTACAAAGGCGCATGGCCACCAATGCGCCAGATGCATGGCGCCTGTGCGTGTGCCCGCACGTGCACCTGAGCTAGCAACTCGTGCATGAAAGGAGCACAAGACCGCCATGCGTCGATACTGACGTGCAAAGTACAAAGTGCTCCATCAAAGCACCACTTTGTGCCCTTAGCCCGAGTTCGAGTCCTAGTTTGAGTCGCTAATCCCACGGGACTTAGCTCCTATGGATTCCAAAAGTGAGTGTCAAAACAAAGGATTTATTCTTTGTGATTTAAACTTACCTCTCTAGGAAAATCAACCCACATGGGCCACCTCACACCCTGTGCATACTCCAACACAAGCATAGCTATATATTGAGATATACACCATAGTTGTTTTCCATATGGGACTAAAGTTCCTAGAGCTAAGTAAAAATACCAACAATCTCCCACATATATCACAATATATGGTTGAACGTTCCTCACAGTGTCTGCCATCATGCAATAGGATATAGTCTCTTCGACTTGAATATTCTCGCATGGGTCAAACAATAGTACGATACAAGAATGGACCGAGCCTTGAATTCTGTACCATAGCCGTTATTTTTTCCATTTATATCATGACATCAGCTATGCCTTCTGACGCACATTAAAGGCCCTGTGCTGACCTAGTCTCAGTGTATGTATCTTGGGTCTCTAAAAGTTTACCATCAAGAGACAACTCACATCTTTATCCATACACTTAGGTGAGTTATTTATGAAAAATTTTTAGCATGAAGCTTTGCTTCCTTGTGGTGCTATGTCCCATACATGGCACAAAGTCGAAGATCCATCTCTTGTGGTATCATACCACTATAGCATGAGGTTACATGCCTCTTTGTAGTGCTAACTACTCAACTTGAAGCCTTGCGCTTCTATGCGGTGCTACGCTACTATGATATGGCCTGAAGCCAAGGCTTTACCCTACCTGGTATCTCATCATGGTGTCATACCACTGTAGCATGGGGACCCATCCCTTTGTAGTGCTACCTACAACTCTTTATTTTTTTAACATTGGGCGACCTGCCTATATACGGTGCTACACCGTTGTGGCATGGCCTGAAGTCGAGGCTTTACCCTTTCAAGCTACCTCTTGGTGGTGTCACCCCACTGTAGCATGTAGTACTATGCTCCTTTGTAGTACTAAGCTACTCATGCTTCTTGTCAAGCACGTCGGACATCCACGATGCCCGAGAACTCATTAAGGTTAATAGTCATCCTCTCACATGACTTGTTCTTTAATAGAAATTATTAGTAGACTATAGTGGAGGGATAATATTCCAATAATATCTTGAAGGGCTAACCACTGTACCTGATATTCTTCCAGTTAGTAATCCTTCCTTGAACCAAAAGCTAGATGCCTAGTAGATTTCTCTTTGAACTAATAGCATAAAACTTAATGGTAGGATTTTACAAACATAATATCATATTTACTTCAGGCCCATTTTCTTAGCTCCATCCTCGATCAGCTGGTGCTTGAAGCCCTTTGTGAACGGATCTGCCAGATTCTCCTAACTTCAAACATCAACCACTGTAATGATGCCTTATTTGATGCGATTTTCTAGTGCTTGTGTCATAGTCGTGCAGTCCTTTTCTTGCCATTAAAAAGATCATTTAATGCCACTGCTGTAGCTGCTAGTTGTCGTAATATACCAAATGGTAGGATCTGTGCACCAGCCACCGAAAGATCAAATATGAGCTTCCGAAGCCATTCTACTTCATCTGTTGCAACAAATAGTGCATAGAACTCAGATTCGTCAAAGGGTGAGAGAGCATGGTCTGCTTCTTCGACTTCCATCATATAGCAACACCTCCATGGAGAAGACAAATCCTCCTGTGGACCACTTGTAACCCCTCTTCCCGGATTTTCAAAATTATCATTGTTATTTATTTGTGTTCAAAAGAAATTTCTCGTCAAAACTTCGTGAAAGATATTTTAATTATTTTTTGTATTTCAAATCTAATTTAAAAGTTTATGACACCATTTGGTTTTGGAAATATTCATTCTTGAATCTAGTATTTTTTTATTACAAAAGATATTAACTTTTAGACTCTAAAATTTTATCGGCTTCGAAAGAGGTTTTAAAAATCATAAAACACTTTATATTATTTAAGGATTAATAAAAACTATATATATATATATAGTGATAATCAATTTTTAACTTGATTTGAATATCTGATTTAAATTACTTTAATAAATATTATTCTACAACTATTACGTCGATCATTTAATTAAAATATATTTAAATGGTATTTTAAAATAAGTTTTTGGTTTTATGGAAATATACTTACGTTATTTGATAAATCCAAATGCTATTCTAAATTATAGAGATAATCGGGTGCTTATTTTCGGATTTGAATTTATGTGATTTAAACTATTTGATAGAATTAAATATATTGATACAAGAAGGAATCTACAAAACATATATATATCCACCCCTACCCTCTGTACATGTATATAAGGGATTGGCCAACAAATGAACCCCCCATATTTGATCGAGAAACCCGACTTCTTCATCACCCTCACCATTAACTCCTTCCAATCCCCTCCTTCATCCTCATCAGTATCACCACCACCACCAACAGAGTCGTCCACCACCATCATCGCCATCATCCTCACATCATCACCACAAGCCAACTCGGCCTCCTTGTCTCCTCTGTTCCGGTCACACAAGCCAATACACAAATAATAGTGTCGAAGGGTCCGTATCCATCCCCACAGTCATCGTGTACAGCATTGGATCTGACCCTGGGCGTTCGTATCCGTATCCGTGTCTGCATCTATTCTTTTCATTACAGTTCCTTACACCAAAAGGAATTATGCGTCCCCTCGGATACGATGTAGATACGAAGAGAAAAATTCAAACATAAACCCTGACCCTAACCTCGTAGCACCGCCATGTCGCGGCCGACCACCGCTGCTTTCCACCTCCTCCCACCCAACGAAACGACGCCTTCTTTCTGGCATTGCCAATCCGCAATAGGGCTCGTCGACCACCCAATTTCCTTGCTCGTTGTGCCTCCTCCCGCTGGTACACTGCGCTCGACGCAAGCCGACTTGCCGTTCGGTCGAGTCCCAGAATGTCGTTGTCTTCCCCAACAACCGACGTCACCGCCACCAAGGAGCAGCTAGCCCACCAGCGTCTGCCGCGTCTCTCGAGCACCGACCGTCGTTCTCCTTCCGTGCGAGCTGACCTTCCCTCGGTCGCGATAAGTATCGCGCCTCCATAAGCCCCTATCGACCAACCTCATCAAAGCTGGAGCCCACCGCCGTGCTCGCGGATCGTTGGCAACGCATAGATCAGGTGATATACTCCGTCCTCTGTTCGCCGTGCGACAACCGATGCCGCTCCCCAAGCAGCCCCATTCGCCCGCGTCCACTGACGAGCCGTACACCGGCGTCTCCAAGCACTAGTGAGCTCTCTCTCTCACCTTGTAACTCCACTTTTTCAATATTAAGAATTTGGGGATTTCTATATTTTTTGATAATTTTCTTATGTCCATTTATTTTATTTTTTATTAAGGACTAATTCCTTAAATAATTGTTACATCCTTTTATAAAATAGTCAACTTCCTTATATTAATTTTCTACCAATTTCTAAGAATTATTTGGAGTGTTTTTAAAGCCATGAATTATTCCTTTACTCCTATTACTGTTTCCTTCAAAATTATATTTTTATGGCTTTTTTCTTCTTCTTAATTATGGATGGCATTGGGCCCAAACTTCATTCCTAAGTTTATGTATTGCTTGGGCTTAAAACTAGACCAGCCTTTATAAGCCCACATTTTGAAATAATTTAAAAACCGATTGCTTTGATCCCTATTACTCTGTAATCGACCGTTGCTATTAGGGATCAGATCCCCAATTCTTCCTCCAATTCGAATTTTCCTTCTCCTCTGTTATTTCCTCTGATGATAGACGAACGAAGGAGACGGAGAGATCGAGCTTCGGAAAGCTTCTTCCATACCACCACCGTTGGATCGTAACCGCTCTTCTCATCCTCGTTGTTGGTGTGTAACCGCCCACCGACATAAGGGGTTCATTTGAGCCGTCAAAGATTGCCATCGACGTGGCCAGAGCAAGCTCAACCGCTGAATCATAACCGTCGTCCCCTTCCCTGACTATAAATAGACGGGAGCCCTCTTTCTTTTCCATCACACTCTGTAGACGAGAAGCCCTGTCGGATTGGATACTGTCGTCTTCTCCTTCTCCTCCTTTCTCCGCAAGGATCAGTGCGGCCATGGCGATCAAGCTCCGAAATCGGGAGCCTAACAATGGCGATTGACGATATTTTTCGTGAATAAGCATCTGCAGCGTGGTGTTGCTGTTGGTGCTCTTAATTCCTTGACATGTTGAGAGTTTGCTCTCAACATGCCAAGTGAAGTTTAGTCCCAAACGGAAAGTGCACCATGAGGTATCTCAACATATATACTTGTATGTGTTGTTGGGATATGCACATGGGGTGGTGACCGTTAGGAGGGAACCATTTTGGTGATTTTATTAGGAGGTAAGGATAAGGCTCCATGGTAAAACATTCAAGCTTTTTGCTCTTGGAAAATTTATTTCCATGGGAGCTAAGCCCCGTAGGGGCTTAGCGACTCGGACTCGGACTAGGACTCGGACACAAACTCGAGCTCATAGGCTCATGAGGCATAATGTGGCATTTTGTTGGTGCACTTTGAACTTAGCACGTCAGCATCGTCGTTAGGCGCATAGTGCGCTTAAGTTGCGTTCATTGTGCAAGCTACTTGCACAGCATGTTGAGCTGTCAGGTTGCACGGCCCTGGTTGCGCGGGTCTGGTTGCGCGGGCCAGGTTGCGCGCCTAGTGGTGCGCCCAGTTGCGTCCACAGGTGTGCGCCCAATTGCGCGCCGAGTTGCACGGGTGGCACAGGGTGCGTAGGGCGCATAGGTGGGGCAAGTAGCTCAGTGCACGTTCTACGCACGGTGTGCAAGGCGTGCGGGGTGTTCGAGTAGCACAACTTGCTACAGATTGTGCCTGTGCATGATCTGTGCGGTTACTGCATGTTCTGAGTGGTTTTTACCACGTTTTGAACATTGTGCAAACCGAGCAGTTGCTACTCAGGCCTATATAAGGTCTCTTCTCTCCACAGGACAAAGAGATAAGAGTATACAAAAAGTTAAAAAAAGTTTACAAGTATTTTTTAACACAAGTAAACAGAGGCTGTGAGAGAGAAGAGAAGCTTTGCACCAGCGTTACTTTTGCACGGGAGTCCGTGTACGATCTGAGGAGTCAGAAGAGCAGGAGTGTTCCAAAGTTCTCCGACGAACTTGCTGGTTCCTGGAAGCTATTCATATGGGGCGAATATAGCTTTGAGCAACGGTGATCATTCACCCCAGCAGGAGATCTTCCATCTTTTGCCTGTCATCTTCGCTACTGCTAGCAATTCGGATTAGCACCTTCTTTTTAGAAGTACGTCATTCGGTTGCTGTAATGAAATCTTTTTTAAGATCTTCGTTTACCAGAATCGTCCAAGGATCTCTATTGTGCACCTTCTTTGAAGTGTTGCATTAAAACGTTGTCTTTGCAATTGTTTCATTTTCTCAGTTTTCCATCAAAAATTGTGCCCCGGTAATAACAATCTCAAAGTTATATTGATACGATAGAAAACTTTAATGCTTCACTTCTCAATACTGACTTTTGTAATTTAGAAAAGTTTAATGGAGAGCATTATTAAGTCTGGAAGCACTCTTCAACTCAGAGACGTTGATCACGTGCTTCTTGAAGAGGAACCTACTGTTCCAGATACTGGGTCTGCTGCCGCAATCACTGCGGCTACTAAACTTCAGGCCAAGTGGAGAAGGGAGAATAGCATTTGTAGGCTGCTTATCCTGAATGCTATGGAGGATTCCCTAGCAGAATCCTACAGTAAGAAGACTATTGCCAGAGACATATGGGAGTCTCTGGAGAAACTATACGAAGAAGACAAAAACAGGAGCAAGATATTTGTGGTTGAAAAATATCACAAATGGCTCTTTGAGGATGAGAAGTCCATGCTGCCGCAGGTGAAAGAATTCCTGAAGCTGCGACAGAAGCTGGAAGACGAGGCGATGTCCCTCTCCGACAAGTTTGTTATTGGAGGGATTGTCTCAAAGCTCCCCGCTGGGTGAAGCAAGTTCTATGCAAACATGCATAGGAAGAAGCTTGAGATCAGCCTTGAAGATCTCTTGCAGGAAATTTATGTTGAGGACCAGACGCGGGCTCAACTAAAAGTGGACGCACTGTCCAAGCAATTGGCTAACGCCAATATGGTTCATACGAGGGAACCAAGGGGAAAGCATGCGGCTTCCCTGTCACGACCCGCACCCACTGTGAGGGTATGAGAACGTAACAACGCCCAGCCTACGCCGCAGTGTCGACGGTAGAACGCTATCCTAGGTCTCAATGCCTCTAACACTATAAGGCTAAACAGTTTATACTCTCCGATTGGGGGTGACATAGCAAAAAATAAACTCAATCACAACTAAGAAAGAAGAAGCACAATATGATATAGAACTCAAGGAAAATACAGATGATCAAATAGTCTAAGATAACATCTCAACAGATATCCAGAGTACAAGGTCTCAGCTACTGAATATGAAAGAATATACAACCCAGATCTTAAAGAAAGAAATAAAGTCTAACTACTAGTCTCAGGACAACATAAGTAAGATAAGGCCTAACTAAGCTAGTCTAGGCAGTAGGGTAAAGTCGTCAGCTAGAGCTGTCCCGTAGAAGGTATCCACACAGGCCTCCTCCTCGTCCTCTGTAATATTTTTAACAGGTCTAGTCAGGACAGGAGCGAGCACAATACATCTCAACAGTTCATAGCAGGTTAGAAAATATAATCATGCAGTAAAGTAAGATATAGATACTGAAGGAAATGTAGTATGTAAACAGAGAGAGAGCTGTAATAGAAATATCTACTATAAGTAAAGAACTAACAGTGGCTAGTGAGTCAGAGTACAATATAGACATGTAAATGGCATAGGATGATTCTGATGCTACACTATGGAAAGATTCTGATGCTACACTACTTGGATAATATTCACATGTCTACTTCTACTCCCCCGTACCCCCAATCAATACACAAGGATCCAACCAGGTTATGTTATGATTCCATGCAAAGGCCCCCGAAGGGTGGTACATGGAAGTCCCATAAATGGGGATTCTGGAAAACCCAATAAATGGGATAAGGATTCAAGGAAGACTTTGTGAGCATGAAAGTATATGTCACAAGTGATCGATGAACCAATGAAGCATAGTAATACGCCATGTAAGTGAAACGCACAGAACATGTAGTATCCGATGCTCCCTGAAGGGATAACATCTCAAGAAGGGATCCATATAGTACTAATCCATGTGACCAACGTGACAGTATCAAGTAAAGTAATTTAATGCAGAAAAATAATTCTAAGCAGGATATGAAATGATCAGAGAATGTACTCGCCTGTATCCTGAGTGTCTGAAGAATATCTACTCTCCGAGGAGTGGAGTCTGTCTCCTATAGAACAGCACAAGTCTAAAATGATAACAAGATGAAATTCAATGCATTCTAAATGAATCTAGGTCAATCTAGGCCAAAGTCAACTCTTGGTCAACTTTGGTCAACCCTAGAAGTCAAACTAGGTCAACTATGGTCAAACTAGGTCCAACAAGTCCAAAATAGGTCAAACAAGCCTATACTAGCCTAACTAGTCTATTCTAGGTCAAACAAGACTACACAAGTCTGACTAGACTCTATACTGACACACAGATACACCCATAGGCTAAGAGCCTAGGCCATAGGCTATATCATGCCTATAATCAAACCATATCACAATCTACACAACAATATATATATCTAATATATAATACACATATTGATATAGCTATATAATATAGAATACACACATAACATATAGGCTACTATATACCTATCACACATACATTATATATTTAATATATATGATAGTATACACACATTATATAATATATATAGCCTAGTGGTTAAGAGAGATGCATGCGACCCGAGTGGTCAGGAGATCGATTCCCGGTGGAAGCGTTCGCCACAATTACCTTCTTATATATATATATATATATATATATATATATATATATATATATATATATATATATATATATATATATATATATATATATATATATATAAAATAAAATATATATATAAAATATATATATAATATATATATATATATATATATATATATATATATTTTAAACTGAAAGACTATTATTGAAAATATATATATATATATATATATATATATATATATATATATATATATATATATATATATATATATATATATATATATATATATATATATATATATATATGTATGTATATAAATAAAATATATATATAAAATATATATATAAAATATATATATATATATATATATATATATATATATATATATATATATAAAAATATATATATATATATATATATATATATATATATATTTTAAACTGAAAGACTATTTATTGAAAATATATATATATATATATATATATATATATATATATATATATATATATATATATATATATATATATATATATATATATATATTTTTATATATATATATATATATATATATATATATATATATATATATACACCTCAATATATATATATATATATATATATATATATATATATATATATATATTTTTATATATATAAAAATTAAGGAGTATATATATATATATATATACTCCTTAATATATATACTCCTTAATATATATAAAAATTAAGGAGTATATATATATATAAAAATATATATATATATATATATATATATATATATATATATATATATATATATATATATATATATATATATATATATATATATATATATATATATATACACACCTCAATTTTTATACATGTAAAAAAAAAATATATATATATAAACACCTCAATTTCTATACATGTATATATTACACTTGTGCTCATGTATGTGTGTGTTAGACTAGAGGGTTCAAGAATGTGTGTGTGTGTCAAAAGAGACAAGAGTGTGTGTAGGCATGTGTGTGTGTTACTTGAGAGTGTCACATGAATGTGTGATATGGTATGTGGGTGTCTCATAGAGGGTGTGTGAATACAAGAGTGAAGTGAGTGATAACCTGTGTGTGCTATGGCATGTGTGTGTGTGTGTGTGTGTGTGTGAGTCTTGAGGGTGTGAGGGTGACAGAAATCAGTGAGTGTTAAGGGAATTCAGGGATACATGTGTGTGTACAGAATTTTAGGGTGTGAGTGATACATGTATGTCACATAGTGTCAAGTGTAATGGGTGAATGTGTGTGATTCTGAAAACAGAAAATGGTAAAACCTGTGTGCAGGAAAATCAGTGAAGGATATGAATAATGCAGTGCTATGAAACAGTGAATGGCTAACAAAAATGAAATCTGGAAACAGTGGCATGGGTAATAACCTGGAACAGTGTCCAAAATCATGAATTCCAGTGAGCATATTAGGCAATTCAGTTCAGGTTATAAGCTAACAGTTCATTAGGAATGGTTTGTAATCTCAGGAATAGAAATCCATTTCAGGTTTAAGAAAAACTGAAAAATTCTATCACATGGAATTCAAACATTCATCAAGTTTAAGAAGAGTAAATTCTCAGGTATTTGGAATCATTTCAGTAAAGTTCGAAAAGGAAGGGAAATCAATTCAGTCCTAATTCATTTGAATCCAACACAATTGCTCAAATTTCATTCACATACCATAAAACCAATTGAATTGTATAACTAAGCCAAATATGAACTATCAAACATGTGGGGGGGTAATTAGCAGTAATAACAATAATAAAACTGGGATTAAAGTTAGGAAATACTGGAAGAACAGTGTAACAGACATGGTATCAGTGGAGAACAATTTAAAACTCAATCTAAGTCCAAATCCCTATTCTCAAACCATAAGCCTCATTCGAATGTAATATTAGCTAAACAGGGAACAACAATCCTGTGGGGAAATTTAGTCATTGATAACAGCAATTAAAACTGGGATTAACAAGTTGGGAAAATACTGGAAAAGCAATGTATCAGAGAATATCAGTGTATTAGTCGAATGGCTTAAATCCTCAATTCGAATCCAAAATTCCACATTAAACCCAATCCAGTCATGTAAACTAATCTAATATAGATTACACATCATATTTAGGATCAAATTAGCAATTAGAACATGAATTAAAACATTAATTAACTAAAAATAAACAGTGAGCACAATACATCTGCACACGCACAGTACACGCACTGTGCACGTGCAAAATCGTGTCCGACACGACACAGGGGCTCGCGACACTTGACACACATGGTGTCAGTGGTCGCCCCTTGGTGTGTGTCGAATATTTCGTGTCGAGGTGGCGTGTCCAGCTCGGAATCAGCCCCGAGTAGCAGGGCAAGCAACTTGCATGCGCGCGCGCACGTGCAACCGCGTGTCCGTGTGTCCGTGCGACTCGACGCGACACTAAAACATGCTCATAGCAAAAGAAATCCATAAGCAAGGTTAAAACCCTAATTATTATTCAAATACATTTCGAAAAATAGATCGAAATGCCCTTTGGGGCATTTCACCAAACACCTATTCACATAGACTGATACATGTCCAATACGGACACGTATCGGACACAAAACTTAGGGTTGCTAGTCCTATAGCTAGGGTAGGCCTAGGGATTCCTAGATATGAAATAAAACAACAATTTCATGGAGTAGAATTGAAATTACCTATAGGTTGCAAACCCTCCAAAAAAACTCCAAAAAGGGGTGTTCCTCTTGATAGCCAAACTTCCTCAAATTGTCCAAACTCTGAAATATTCTTCCATAAACAGTAAGAACAGATGGATTAGAACCTATTGCAACTTTTTAGGTGGAAAAGGAATTAAATATAAATTTCTAGGATTTAATGAAGATGGAGACTCACCTCTTCTCAAACTTGGAAAATTCCTAATGGAGGCTAGCCCTAATTTCTCGGAGGGATTAAATAGAATGGGAATGACTAGGTGGCCGGCCATGGGCTGGAGTGGGCTAGGGTTAGGTTGCACTAGTGTTGGGTTGGGCCTATGGGCTTCTATGGGCTCAAGTCACAAGTCATGACTTGTGAAGTCACAAGCCATTTCTTAATCAAATCAAATCCTAATTTCCCCAAAATAATTCTAATGGGTTTGATGTCACTAACTTGGATCAAGCTAGGGTTACTTAACCTAACCAAGTAGTCATGACCCAGGTTAGCCTCTAGAACAGTCTCCTAAGTCAACACTAGTCAAGTCTAAAATAGCACCAAATCAAATATACTAAAAATCACTGAAAATTCTAATAAATATAATTAATACTAACTATCACTCACTATGGTTAGCTAAGACTAGCTATGACTAATTTAGGTTGGGTCCAAACCAAGTTAGGCTAATCACAATACATGGCAATCAATTAAATAATATTAAAATCACACCATTCTTAATAATACATTAAATTTCCAAATAATATATATTAAATTCAATTAAAATTAAAATAACAAAAATACCCTCGAACTGGAATTGATAAATGAAACACCCTAATCACATGGCTAGGCTCTAGGTTAAGCTGTCTCTAGTGTTACACTATCAAAACACCAAAATCATAAGTCATGATTTTAAAAATAGTTTTAAAATAATTTAAAAAAATTACCAAAAATTATATCATGATTTATTTATCAATATTAAAAGACTAAAATTATAAAATTTCAAAATTATCCTTATTTTAGAAAACTGGGTGTTACAATCCTACCCACCTTAGAAAAATTTTGTCCTCGAAATTTAAGGTGATCGTACTCCTTCTAGGTTAAGCCTCCAGCAATCATAGTCTCAGAAACCTATTTAAAGCATACAGTTGGAAAGTGTAACCTATGGGGTCATGGCATGTAATATCAGTCTGGGGTCTCATCTAGTTACGCCAACCATGCTACAGTACTAGGCAATCACAAGGTATCAAAACATACAAGCAAGGGATGCATCAATATTATCAAAAGGAATACTAAGGTTAGGTCAAAACTCACCTCCAGCTAGGTCTGAGAACTAGAACTCCCTCCTGGAAGCAGGGCCCTGGTTGGGGCAGGTATATCAGGACAGTGCTGCATCCAGTGTGCAGCTGACCCACAGAATAGGCACGATCCTAGTCTCTTTCTACATAAGTTCTACTTGTGCCCAGACTTCTTACAGTAGGTACAGATAGGCTCTGGCTCAGCTGGCCTCTGCTGGACAGGAGACTGGACTGGGTATGATAATATAGGCTGGATATATGGGTACTCCTCAAACTCTTGGTAGGACTGGGTACTGCTCCTCGCCCTCTTGGAGCTAGGCTCTCCTCCTGGAAGCACAGAGTCCCGCAGACGTAGCAACCTCTGGTATTGCTCCCTCATGGCCTCATCATGAACTCTCTGTGACTCCAACAACCTTTTTTGGAAATACCCAAACACCTGGGCTGCGTCAAGTAACAAACCTCCGGGTGGTACAGTATGGAGTACAAGGGGTAGGGAAAGGCTCTCGGTCTCAGGCAAATCCGCAGCTCTCTCCTGAACGACAGGAGATGAAGGAAGACTCTCTGGCGAGGCTACCACCATCTCCTCAATGGCAGGAGGTGCCACCACCCCCTGATCAGATAGAGGGATCACTACCTTCTGAACAGTAGGAGGTGGAAGCACACTCTCAGTAGCTGCAGCTGCTCTCAGGCGACGGGCTCGGGTCATGGGTGCCATACTGGAAAGGATAAAAACAACAATCATCAAGGCTGTAAGGAAGTCTACCATCCTATCTGAAAACTGGTAATTATCAAAAAATAAAATAAAAAATATAAAGGGGTACTATATAAAAAAAATCAAAATCTAAAGTTTAAGGAACGAAAGTCAATAGCATTGAAATCCAATCACGATATATATGTAGAGAGTGTGTTAGAGAGGGAAAAGCTAGCATTATGTAAGGGTTATGTGGTTTGTGTGAATTATACATGAAAGTGTATAAGAGGATTTGGGTCTCAACTATAGCTATCAAGTTACACTATTCATGGCATATTGGTTAAACAGTCTACAAGACACAACCTATTTACTCAAAACATGCATGGCTAACCATATATATATGTATATCTATATGTATAGAGAGGTAGAGATTTAATTATGCATCTACATACATTATAACATGTTTACAGAACTATATATATATATATATCTATAGCTATATGAACATAACATAGAGATGTGAAGGGTTAGGTTTATCATGGCAGTTGTGAATATTAGTGTAGAGTGTCAAGTGTACATGGGTTAAAACTTAAAATAAAAGGGTTCAATCTTTCAGTTTAGTTCAACATTACATATTAGATTTGAAATTGAACTACACATTTGAAGGCAATGTAAAATGTTAACATGTATTCAGTTTTCAAAAATTTGGAGAAATTTGAACATCAAAACCAACTCAATGTTTACCACAACCACAACCTAACATGTAAGAGTGTGGAACCTAACATTATATACCTACACACAAAAATTTATACGGCTCAAAACATTACAATTTAAAACTGCAAATTGAACTAAACACTTAGAATCCAGGGTTAAAGGTTTAATATGTACACAGTCTCAGGTTTGACAATTTTAACACAAAACTCAACCAATTTCTTTAAAACTTGAAACCCTGTATATAACATACATGTGCAGTGATGTAAATAACAACTAATAACATGAAATTTAAATTTAATTTACGAAATTAATCTGGGAAACGGAGAATTAGTCACTGATACTGTCCTATATTAGAATTATTAGGATTTTGAGAAATTAACATCAACATATTAATATGCATTTAGATAGGTTGGTGATCAAATGTAGCATGCATACGTGTCAGGCAAGCATCTGTGTCCACTATATATATATATATATTTTAAGGTAATACAAGAATTAATGGCAAGAAGAAAATAATGATAAAATCTGTTCTGCTTATCTGATTAAAAGAATGAACCATTTTGAAACCAGAGTTATAATATCAAATCTAAGTCAAGGTCTAGCAAAATCATTGATTCATTGTATTAGGAAGAAATTTATAGCAAGAAGTTACACAAGGTTTATAATAACAGCTAAAGTTACTCTTACTCCTATTCCTAAGTTATTTGATGATAGGGTACAATTTATAACAACAGAATGGTATGATAGATATGATATGTTTAAAAACCTTCTCAAGATATAATTTGATAATCATATGCGTCTGTCAAAAATTATGTTACTCAGAGTCCTCGCCATGCCAGTAAGCAAGGCTGCGATAAACGATAGATTCCATAACTAGGGTATGTACCTCTACAATCATGTCATCTGGAAATCTCGCTATGCCAACTAGTATAGCTGCGAGAAATTCCAAATCTCATAACCAAGATACGTACATCCGAAGTTAGGTCTCTATGTTTCCGCCACGCCAGCTAATATGGCTGCGATAAACTACAAGTTCCATAATCAAGTAGACGTTTTACCATCCCTGTATTCCCGTCAACATATGTTATCAGAAAAATATCGTAACTCAGGCCTTAAAATTCATTTCGATAGAAAAATCAAAATCAACAACGATCCAACAAAATCAAATTCAGTAATCAAGGGGTGAGGGCAACAAAACAAGGAAAATGATTCAAATTGAAGTTTAAATAAGATTCTCAAGGGTCGTCCCAGGAATCTCTCAAGGAATCCTAACTGTGATTGAGTACCTTCAAAAATATATATCCTAATCCTACTGCAGGCTGTAGTGATATTCTAGTTCAAATACCACTACACAAACTCGACCTGCATGGGCCACCACTAAAAACGTGTCACGAACCGCACCCACTGTGAGGGTACGAGAATGTAACAACGCCCAGCCTACGCCACAGTGTCGGTGGTAGAACGCTGTCCTAGGTCTCAATGCCTCTAACAGTATAAGGCTAAACAGTTTATACTCCCAAAATGGGGGTGACATAGCAGAAAATAAACTCAATCACAACTAAGGAAGAAGAAGCACAATATGATATAGAACTCAAGGAAAATACAGATGATCAAATAGACTAAGATAACATCTCAGCAGATATCCAGAGTACAAGGTCTCAGCTACTGAATATGAAAGAATATACAACCCAGATCTCAAAGACAGAAATAAAGTCTAACTACTAGTCTCAGGACAACATAAGTAAGATAAGGCCTAACTAAGCTAGTCTAGGCAGTAGGGTAAAGTCGTCAGCTAGAGCTGTCCCGTAGAAGGTATCCACACAGGCCTCCTCCTCGTCCTCTGTAATATTTTCAACAGGTCCAGTCAGGACAGGAGCGAGCATAATACATCTCAACAGTTCATAGCAGGTTAGAAAATATAATCATGCAGTAAAGTAAGATATAGATACTAAAAGAAATACAGTATGTAAACAGAGAGAGAGCTGTAATAGAAATATCTACTATAAGTAAAGAACTAACAGTGGCTAGTGAGTCAGAGTACAATATAGACATGTAAATGGCATAGGATGATTCTGATGCTACACTATGGAAAGATTCTGATGCTACACTACTTGGATAATATTCACATGTCTACTTCTACTCTTCCGAACCCCCAATCAATACACAAGGATCCAACCAGGTTATGTTATGATTCCATGCAAAGGCCCCCGAAGGGTGGTACATGGAAGTCCCATTAATAGGGATTCTGGGAAACCCATTAAATGGAATAAGGATTCAAGGAAGACTCTGTGAGCATGAAAGTATATGTCACAAGTGATCGATGAACCAATGAAGCATAGTGATACGCCATGTAAGTGAAACGCACAAAATATATAGTAACCGATGCTCCCTGAAGGGATAACATCTCAAGAAGGGATCCATATAGTACTAATCCGTGTGACCAACGTGACAGTATCAAGTAAAGTAATTTAATGCAGGAAAATAATTCTAAGCAGGATATGAAATGATCAGAGAATGTACTCGTCTGTATCCTGAGTATCTGAAGAATATCTACTCTCCGAGGAGTGGTGTCTGTCTCCTATAAAACAGCACAAGTCACAACATGTCTAAAATGATAACAAGATGCAATTCAATGTATTATAAATGAATCTAGGTCAATCTAGGCCAAAGTCAACTCTTGGTAAACTCTGGTCAACCCTAGAAGTCAAACTAGGTCAACTACGGTCAAACTAGGTACAACAAGTCTAAACTAGGTCAAACAAGCCTATACTAGCCTAACTAGTCTATTCTAGGTCTAACAAGACTACACAAGTCTGACTAGACTCTATACTGACACACAGATACACCCATAGGCTAAGAGCCTAGGCCATAGGCTATATCATGCCTATAATCAAACCATATCACAATCTACACAACAATATATATATATCTAATATATAATACACATATTGATATAGCTATATAATATAGAATACACACATAACATATAGGCTACTATATACCTATCACACATACATTATATATTTAATATATATGATAGTATACACACATTATATAATATATATAGGATATATATATATGTTTTTATATATATATATACACCTCAATTTCTATACATGTATATATTACACTTGTGCTCATGTGTGTGTGTGTTAGGCTAGAGGGTTCAAGAATGTGTGTGTGTGTCAAGAGAGACAAGAGTGTGTGTTGGCATGTGTGTGTGTTACTTGAGAGTGTCACATGAATGTGTGATATGGTATGTGGGTATCTCATAGAGGGTATGTGAATACAAGAGTGAAGTGAGTGATAACCTTTGTGTGCTATGGCATGTGTGTGTGTGTGAGTCTTGAGGGTGTGAGGGTGACGAAAATCAGTGAGTGTTAAGGGAATTCAGGGATACATTGTGTGTACAGAATTTTAGAGTGTGAGTGATACATGTGTGTCACATAGTGTCAAGTGTAATGGGTGAGTGTGTGTGATTCTGAAAACAGAAAATGGTAAAACCTGTGTGTAGGAAAATCAGTGAAGGATATGAACAATGCAGTGCTATGAAACAGTGAATGGCTAACAAAAATAAAATCTGGAAACAGTGGCATGGATAATAACCTGGAACAGTGTCCAAAATCCTAAATTCCAGTGAGCATATTAGGCAATTCAGTTCAGGTTATAAGCTAACAGTTCATTAGGAATGGTTTGTAATCTCAGGAATAGAAATCCAGTTCAGGTTTAGGAAAAACTGAAAAATGCTATCACATGGAATTCAAACATTCATCAAGTTTAAGAAGAGTAAAATCTCAGGTATTTGGAATCATTTCAGTACAGTTCGAAAAGGAAGGGAAATTAATTCAGTCCTAATACATTTGAAACCAACACAATTGCACAAATTTTATTCACATACCATAAAACCAATTGAATTGTAAAACTAAGCCAAATATGAACTACCAAACATGTGGGGGGGTAATTAGCAGTAAGAACAACAATAAAACTGGGATTAAAGTTAGGAAATACTGGAAGAACAGTACAACAGACATGGTATCAGTGGAGAACAATTTAAAACTCAACCTAAGTCCAAATCCCTATTCTCAAACCATAAGCCTCATTCGAATGTAACATTAGCTAAACAGGGAACAACAATCCTATGGGGACATTTAGTCATTGATAACAGCAATTAAAACTGGGATTAACAAGTCGAGAAAATACTGGAAAAGCAATGTATTAGAGAATATCAGTGTATCAGACGAATGGCTTAAATCCTCAATTCGAATCCAAAATTCCACATTAAACCCAATCCAATCATGTAAACTAATCTAATATAGATTACACATCATATTTAGGATCAAATTAGCAATTAGAACATGAATTAAAACATTAATTAACTAAAAATAAACAGTGAGCATAATACATCTGCACACGCACAGTACACGTACTATGCACGTACAAAATCGTGTCCGACACGACACAGGGGCTCGCGACACTTGACACACGTGGTGTCAGTGGTCGCCCCTTGGTGTGTGTCGAATATTTCGTGTCGAGGTGGCGTGTCCAGCTCAGAATCAGCCCTGAGTAGCAGGGCAAGCAACTTGTCTACGCGCACGCACGTGCAACCGCGTGTCCGTATGTCCGTGCGACTCGATGCGACACTAAAACATGCTCAGAGCAAAGAAAATCCATAAGCAAGGTTAAAACCCTAATTCCTATTCAAATACATTTCGAAAAATAGATCGAAATGCCCTTTGGGGCATTTCACCAAACACATATTCACATAGACTGATACGTGTCCAATACGGATACGTATCGGACACGAAACTTAGGGTTGCTAGTCTTATAGCTAGGGTAGGCCTAGGACATCCTAGATATGAAATAAAACAACAATTTCATGGAATAGAATTGAAATTACCTATAGGTTGCAAATCCTCCAAAAAACTCCAAAAAAGGGTGTTCCTCTTGATAGCCAAACTTCCTCAAATTGTCCAAACTCTGAAATATTCTTCCATAAACAGTAAGAACAGATGGATTAGAACCTATTGCAACTTGTTTGGGTAGAAAAGGAATTAAATATGAATTTCTAGGATTTAATAAAGATGGAGACTCACCTCTTCTCAAACTTGGAAAATTCCTAATGGAGGCTAGCCCTAATTTCTAGGAGGGATTAAATAGAATGGGAATGACTAGGTGGCCGGCCATGGGCTGGAATAGGCTAGGGTTAGGTTACACTAGTGTTGGGTTGGGCCTATGGGCTTCTATGGGCTCAAGTCACAAGTCATGACTTGTGAAGTCACAAGCCATTTCTTAATCAAATCAAATCCTAATTTCCCCAAAATAATTCTAATGGGTTTGATGTCACTAACTTGGATCAAGCTAGGGTTACTTAACCTAACCAAGTAGTCATGACCCAGGTTAGCCTCTAGAACAGTCTCCTAAGTCAACACTAGTCAAGTCTAAAATAGCACCAAATCAAATATACTAAAAATCAATAAAAATTCTAATAAATATAATTAATACTAACTATCACTCACCATGGTTAGCTATGACTAGCTATAACTAATCTAGGTTGGGTCCAAACCAAGTTAGGCTAATCACAATACATGGCAATCAATTAAATAATATTAAAATCATACCATTCTTAATAATACATTAAATTTCCAAATAATATATATTAAATTCAATTAAAATTAAAATGACAAAAATACCCTCGAACTGGAAATGATAAATGAAACACCCTAATCACATGGCTAGGCTCTAGGTTAAGCTGTCTCTTGTGTTACACTATCAAAACACCATAATCATAAGTCATGATTTTAAAAATAGTTTTAAAATGATTTAAAAAATTACCAAAAATCATATCATGATTTATTTATCAATATTAAAAGACTAAAATTACAAAATTTCAAAATTACCCTCATTTTAGAAAACTGGGTGTTACAATCCCACAACAAGAAGATGGACCATGACAATCTGAAAGTCAAGGGGACTTCCTTCAAGCAAAAGAAGCCAAAGTCCTATTTGGCTTGCTACAAGTGTGGCAAGAAGGGCCACTTCAAAAGTGAATGCAAATCCAAGGCCAAGCAATCAGAGCAAGGTGAGCCTAGTAATGTCTCAATGATCACTGATGTTGTTGCTATGATTGCGCAGGTCACTGCGGTTGGGGCTGATTCTGACTGGTGGGTAGACACTGGCGCCACTTGCCATGTATGTTCCAGCAAGGAGTAGTTTACCACCTATACACCAACTTCTGAAGTGGTTAAGGTGGCAAACCAGGTACAAGCTGAAGTGCTCGGGATCGGGATGGTGTTTTTGAAGCTGACTTCGGGGAAGTCTCTAACTCTTCAAGATGTGAAGCATGTACCAGCTATCGTAAAGAAACTGATCTCGGGAGGCCTATTTTGTAATACAGGCCTCAAGATAGACATCAATGCTGGCCAGATAGTGATGTCTATTAAGGGAACATATTTTGGAAAAGCTTTTTATACCGAAGGAATGTTGGCCCATTGGTCATGGTCAAACCTGATTTTAATAATTGATCAAACTCTGTCTCGATATAATTGCAAGTCAACTCAGATGTTTACCTACGACGTTTTGAATACTGCTTAACAATGGATCTCTACTTTGTTCAAGGCTGAAGCTGTTTGCCATTCAGAATGTACTTCCTGTTATGCTATGTAATTTTTTATTTTATTGAGTCTAGGAATACATTATACACCGAGTCGTACTGGCAAATAGGCTATCCTAAAACGTTCTTCAAAACCATCCTATTCTTTATAAATGACCTACGTTTTTGAAAAGCATTCTTGTTACGAAAAGCTTCTGAAGGATTTTTCAAAAAGCCAAAATTTATTTCTCCAAAAATGAACTGGCAGAACCCCAGGAGAACTCGGCCCGAGTTCGGCCAGAGTTCGGCCATTTGGAACGTTAGTGAACGTTGGATTTTTGAACTTGGTCATCCTTCAGTTGCGGTTTGTTACAAAGAGTTCTGTCCGAATTCTGCCTGAATTCTGTCAGAGTTCTGTCTTTGTAAAAACTATAAATAGAGAAGGATTTCAATCATTTCAAATCACCAATTCACTTTCAATCTCTTCTCTTCCTGAGCTTACATTCTTCCAAAGAGTTCTAAAAGCTTACATTTGTAAATCCCAAGACAGTTACAATCCTCTAGTCGATTTTCCAGTACGGTACGGTCTAGATGTTTCAGAGTAATTGTAATCAGAGACTTGATAGAAGATTCAACTCTTCACAATTGAAGTTGGTCGAGTTCTTCGTATCAAAGCTCGCGTCTGTAGAAGTTGCAAGGACTTCGTATGAAAACTTGCAGGATTTTCCAATAGTGGATTCAACTGGAAGCTAGAGTTCTTCCGACTGGACTAATCCTCACAAGAGGGAAACCAGTATAAATCTCGGTGTTTGTGTTTGCCTTCTGATCACTTTTTAATTTTTGTCATTTACTTTTGTGATTATTATTATATATGTGATCTAACTGCTAACAAGTTTTTTAATTAGCAATATTCTGCTACCTACTCTATTCAACCCTTCCCCCCTCTAGAGTATTCTATTTTACGATTTCGTTCCTACAAGGAATGTTCAAATTTTAGCTTATAAATTAGTCCAATGTAATTAATGTAATCACTCCTTCTGCTTATACTCTTGAGTTATGGTATAATAGGCTAGGACATGTTCATTGTAAACGAATAAATAAAATATATAGTCTAGGACTTATCTCCAAGTGTGGGGATAAGGTTGAGAAATGTGAAGTTTGTGCTCAAACGAAGATCACAAGAAGACCCTTTCCTCGGGTTCATCGAAGTACAGATCTTCTGGAGTTGGTACACTCCGATATTTGTGACTTCAAACAATTCTCTACAAAGGCCGGGATAAAGTATTTCATAACCTTCATCGATGACTTCTCAAAGTATGCGTTCGTCTACTTGCTGAAGGCTAAAGATGAAGCATTCGAGAAGTTCAAGGAGTTCATAGCCGAAGCTGAGCAGCAGACTGGACAATAACTCAAAAGAATAAGAAGTGATCGAGGTAGGGAGTACAGGTCTCATGAATTCGCATCGTTCTACAAAGAATATGGAATTGTCAATGAGACTACGGATCCGTACTCTCCTCAATCAAACGGAGTAGCAGTGAGGAAGAACAGAACGTTAACAGAAATGACTAACTCAATGTTGTTGACTGTGGGTCTTCCAAAGTGCTACTGGGGAAAAGCTGTATTGACGGCCACTTTTATTCTAAATAGAGTGCCTCATGCAACTTCAGATATTACTCCTCATGAACTCTGGTTCAAGGTCAGACCTAACTTGAATGTCATTCAAGTGTGGGGGTGTCTGGCATATGTCAAGCTTCTGGATCTAAAGATTCAGAAGCTTAGGACAAGGACTACAAAGACGATCTCTTGGGATATGCCGAGAAGAGTGATGCTCGGAGATTTCTCGATATTGAGTCAAATCATATCATTGAATCTCGCGACGTAGAATATTTTGAAGACAAATTTGTAAGGCACAAGAATATTATTCTTGCGGATATACCGGAGAACAATGAGTGTGCACAAGAAACTGATATTTTTAATGAATAAGTAGTCCAAGAAGATGTTATTGTTGAAACAACGGTTGAACCAGAACTCGTCGAGCCGTCAGCGAAGCGTGTGAGGAGGCCGAAGGACTTCGGAAAAGACTTTATTACCTATCATGTGAAAGTAGATCCGCTTACCTATGATGAGGCGATGAAGACCAGAGATGCAGTTTTCTGGAAGGAGGCGATTGACAATGAAATTGATTCATCACCTCAAATAACACTTGGGTGTCGGTTGATCTTCCTGAAGGAGCGAAACCCATCGAATGCAAATCGATCTTCAAGAAGAAGATGAAAGCAGACGGAACTATTGACATGTTCAAGGCTAGGTTGGTAGCCAAGTGGTTTTCTCAGAAGCAGACAATTGACTACTTTGACACGTATGCTCCAGTAGCCCAGATGACTACCATCAGAATGTTGGTTGCTCTCGCAGCAATACATAAGATGGTGATATATTAGATAGATGTGAAAACGGTTTTCCTAAATGGCGAGCTGACCGAAAAGATTTACATACAACTGCCAGAGGGATTTGTCGTCAAGGATCTTGAAGACAAAGTCTACAAGTTGGTAAAATCTTTATACGGTCTTAAACAGGCTCCCAAGATGTGGCATAAGAAATTTGACAAGGTTATAAGGTCAAATGGCTACATGGTCAGCGAGATAGACAAGTGTGTTTACACGAAGTTCGCTGATGAGGTACCCAATTAGGGATAAAGCCTCCACCTTACAAGCCATGTCGATTGCGGCGTAACACCGTAAGGGAGCCTAAGGCTTTATGCTGGGTAGTTTGGCATTACAAAGAGGAAGTGGCCTCATGCTACAGTAGCATGATGCTACGATGAGGTTTTTGTTACGGGGTAAGGCCTTGGCTTTAAGCCATGTCATAGTGGCGTAGCACCACAAGGGAAGCGCAAAGTGCTTCATGCCATGTCTCTTTATAATGAACTCACCTATAGTGTATGGACAGAGATCTCAGACCGTCTCTTGAGGGTAAACTTGTAGACGTCCAAAATTATACACTAAAACCAAGCTGGCACAGGGACTTTAATGTGCAAGCCAAAAGCACATGTGACTATGTTATGTGAGTGGAAACAACTTTAGCTATGGTACAGAATTCAAGGCTTAGTCCATTCTTGAATTATAGTCTGTTGTTTAACCCATGCGGGAAGATTCAAGTCATAGCGACATCTCTCCTACTGCATAATAGACAGTCATTGTGGGGAACACTCGAACCCATATATATTGAGATATATGGAGGATTGTTGGTGCTTTTAATTCCTTGACATGTTGAGAGCTTGCTCTCGACATGCCTAATGAAGTTTAGTCCCAAACGGAATGTGCACCATGAGGTATCTCAACATATATACTTGTATGTGTTGTTGGGATATGCACATGGGGTGGTGACCCTAAGGAGGGAACCATTTGGGTGATTTTACTAGGGGTGAGGATAAGGCTCCATGGTAAAGCATTCATGCTTTTTGCTCTTGGGAAATTTATTTCCATTGGAGCTAAGCCCCGTATGGGCTTAGCGACTCGGACTCGAACTCGGACACGAACTCGGGCTCATAGGCTTATGAGGCGTAATGTGGCATTTTGTTGGCGTACTTTGTACTTAGCACATCAGTATCGTCGCTGGGCGTATAGTGTGCTTAAGCTGCACTCGTTACGCAAGCCACTTGTGCAGCCGGTTGACCTGCCACGTTACACGGCCCTGGTTGTGCGGCAAGATTGTACGGCTTTGTTTGCGTGGGCCAGGTTGCACACCCAGGTGCATGGGCTAAGTTACGTGCCCAGGTTGCTAGCCCAAGTACGTGACCAGTTGCGCGTAGTGGTATGCCTAGTTGCCCACACAGGTGTGCGCCCAGTTGCGTGAGTGGTGTAGGGTGCGTAGGGCGCACAGGGTGCACAGGTGGTACAAGTGGCTCAGTGCGCGTTCTGCACGCGATGTGCAAGGCGTACGGGGTGCACGAGTGGCACAACTTGCTACAGATCGTGCCTGTGCATGATTTGTGCGGTTACTGCACGTTCGAAGTAGTTTTTACCACGTCCTGAACATTGTGCAAATCAGATAGTTGCCATTCAGGCCTATATAAGGTCTCTTCTCTCGATAGGACAAAGAGATAAGAGTACACAGAAAGTTAAAAAAAGTTTACAAGTGTTTTTAACACAAGTAAACAGAGGCTGTGAGAGAGAAGAGAAGCTTTGCACCAGCATTATTTTTGTACGGGAGTCCATGTACGATCCGAGGAGTCAGAAGAGAAGGAGTATTCTAAAGTTCTCCGATGAACTTGCTGGTTCCTGAAAGCTATTCGTGTTGGGCAAATATAGCTTTGAGCAATGGTGATCATTCACTCCAGCAGTAGATCTTCCATCTTTTGACTGTCATCTTTGTTACTGCTAGCAATTCGGATTAGTACCTTCTTTTTAGAAGTACGTCATTCGGTTGCTGTAACAAAATCTTTTTTAAGATCTTCTTTTACCAGAATCCTCCAAGGATCTTTGTTGGACATCTTCTTTGAAGTGTTGCATTGAAACATTGTCTTTATAATTGTTTCATTTTCTCAACTTTCTATCAAAATTTGTGCCCCGGTAATAACAACG
Organism: Iris pallida; assembly: GCA_029216955.1. NCBI lineage: Eukaryota > Viridiplantae > Streptophyta > Magnoliopsida > Asparagales > Iridaceae > Iris > Iris pallida. Next base: position 34,002 of record JANAVB010035584.1, read on the forward strand.
TGACGATCGGTGAGGAATCATTCTTTCTATTCTTTGTTCTGTACTCGGTCGATCTCTTAATTTTTTGAGTAACCTATCGATTTTGAATCCATAGCAGCCGTGACACTCGATTATAGTGCCGCTTCATTCCTTCTCTGATCATTCTCATAAACGCTTCCTCCATCGAGTTATGGCTATGGTGTGATCTCTTGATCCTTGCTGACTGATCGTAGCTCCGATCGAACAACTCAACAAAAGCTTCTATGAGTCATTATCTTTCCGTTCCTCTGTAATGTTTGATCAGCGAGGTAACTCCTTTCCGACTCACCAGTGTTCAATTGTTTGTAGTGTAACAATTATTACCGTCCTTTTCTAGTGTCCGCAAAAGTGTCTGCTATAAGTTGGCGCATATTCTTGCGCATATTCTTGGGGATAGGATCTTGAGCGATCAATTGTTACTGTTATATTGTTGCCGTCCTTTTCCTAATTTGTGATCTACTCTAAGATGTCCTCCTACAATCTTTTTACGATTCTGGAGTCAAGACATTTGGAGGAGCTCATCTAATCTAATTTTTTGTTTTTGCCCATATGATGTTTGATGTAATTTCTAAGTTAGCCTCCTTAGCATTTCTGGACACGTGAACTATTGTATCATACATAGTCGGGTATGCCCTTGATACAGGTAATATCTCTTCCTGAGTGTTGTTTCTGTCTGATGATTATGTGTGTTGTGACAAGGACAATGGTAGAGTATTAGCCGGGATTGGGGATGCATTATCGTGTCTGTGTCGTGTCGACACTAGAGATAAGTTACCAGTCTGAGACAAGCAACATGAGTATCAGTGGTTAGTAAAAAGTGTTTCAATCAGCACCTAGCCGTTTGATTGAATTAAATTAGGTTTAGAACTCAGTTCAAGTATTTAGTTGGCCTGTTTGAATTTAGTGAATCGTTAGGTTCTCTAGGGTGGGACTTGTTAAGGATTAGTTCGTATCTTAGCCATTGGATTATGAACTTGGTTTCGGTTGACTAGTGTACTTTGTGGTTTGATTAATGGACCAGGTTCGAGCTGACTCAGTGACTGAAGGACTTATTTCAGTTAGAACAATTATAGTCTGGTGTTAGGGCTAGGTCAATGGCTGGGTTGACTGTTAGTTAGGAAATTGTGGGTGGACTAATAGACTATTCAGAGAGTATAGACAATTTGATTGCTTAATTTAGTACAATTTAGGCCATAAGGATATTTAGCCATACAAAATTGTTAGAGAATTATTATTAGAATTGTTAGGGAATTATTATTAGAATTCTAAATATTATTTCTTTATTTTAGGTGATCGAGAGATTTAACAAAACCTCGAAAAAGAGGCAAGTACTTGTATCGATCATCACATGCATGCAATCATATTGCATTTGACTTATTTGTATTTTTTTGCACTTGCTTGCCTTCGTATCATGTCGTATCGGGGAGGGAAGAACAAAAAAGGGCATGTAGTCACCTAAGCCTGAGTGTGTACTTGATTGGAGTATAGGCACGATATACCTTATACTATACTTGCATGCTAGTATATCATTGCCCTATACTATACGCTTATTTACTTGACTGCTAGTATATAATACATGGTATGCCTTATAATAGACATGCCTGATAGCTTACCGTTGCTATATACCTTACTCCTGATAGTGTAGCGTATATGGCATGCCTTACTATAAACTTGACTGACAGCATACCATTGCACAATAATCTTTACTTGATAGCCCTACATGCTTAACGGTATTCTATTACATGATCATGTAGTTAGTGCATTGTCAGTTACTTTCTTTTTCTATAATTACTAGTTCTGTTATTTCTATTTATATTCCGTAATTAGTTGAGCTACTTGTACTTTGCTCTTTTTGGACAGGGTCGTTGCTTACAGATGAGATTGATTCCTTAGTCTGTCATGGCTAGCAGTGGAGCTCACCGGATATTGAGATATAGATTCATGAATAGGAGATTGATTGGATGTATTTGAGTATATGTTGTTGTCACGACCCGATCCTAATATTCTGGGTCTAGTCGGATCATGCCCAGCCCGTACCGTTGTTGAGACGGCGGCAGTAAGCTGTTCAGTAGCAGGTAACCATACAACAACACTATAATTTGTCACAACTCAACATCGAAAAATTTAAAACTTTATTAAACTTTTACATGAAATAAAAGATACAACTTAAACCATTTTTTTTTATACATCATGAATAAAAGAAAACTCTAGGCAAACAGCTCAGCAATCTCGAATTCCTCGTCTTGGGATCGCGTAACAAAGCCTCATCAGTGATACCTAAAATGTTGGGTCTCCAGTCAGGAGGGAGCAAAGTACAATTACGAATATCCAATAATTCAAATAATAATTTGAAATTTGCAATGTTAAACAATTTGAAATACTTTAACAATATTTTCCAACAATTCTACAATTGAAAACAATGTGATTTGAGTAGGTAACGAACTATGACCGGCTTGGGATGATTCAATTATATCCTAATGATACGGTCCGGCCTATCCTCGTGTATAGGAGGAATCAGCTCGCACAATCAATGATGCAATATAGGGGTATTGGTCATAGACGCTACACTACTCCCCCAATATCCCGAGTCAATCAGATTCAATCAATGAGTCAATATTTGAACTCTAGGAGAGAGTTCCGTGTAGCAATGTGGTTTAAAATTGCAATAAAACAATTACTAGATAAATTACCAAATAGACATAACTGCACTTGCCTTTGTTTTAGAATGACTGGATAGACGAGTCGGTACCGAGGAGGAACGTCAGTTGTAACTTCGAGTTCCTACAGTTGAGAACTCGACTTAGAACCTTGAATAACCAGACTAAGTGTGCTAGTTGCAATCTCTAGTAGTCATGTCCTAGTCAGGTTTTATGTTGTATTAATCTACAGCTAACGATTACGTCGCAACTACGTGCGTTGATTAAGCCGGTTAATTGGATTATTTGGAAATACACGAGAATCAATTTAACTTGGGAAAACTTTGAGTTTTTGTAATATATTTATAAAAATACAGTTTTCTTTTAGTGATAAACCGTGAACTAGTTATTTACTAATATTTTATCCATTTTAATTAGTTCTTAATTAATCAGTAAATCGCGCTCTAATCTACGATTATGCGACTAATCAAAAACCACCCAAATTTCACATCCACCAGAAAAATAAAATAAAACTATGCTACACAATACAATGGCACAGCTAATGGTCCTAGGGTGGGCTTATGCCCTGTACAATTTTCTTTTACATCAATTAAGCGAAAATGACTTAATTAATAAATAAAGTGCAGAAATTAAATAACTATAATAAATAGCCTAGATATTAATTAAAATAATTAAAAAGAAAGCTAAGAGTCTCAGACTCGGTCCATTTCTCAAAATTCGGCTAATACCACAACGTCCGGTCGGACCGGTGCATTTGCATTTCGCCGGGGCCCACAGACCGGTACAGTCGTCGCCCGAAAAATCAGTTTAGAAATTCATTTTTCGAAAGCCAATTTGAAATCAATATAAATATAGTTTTGTAAAAATTTGGGCAGCACTTCCTCTATTTCGGGACAAACCCAAGAACTGGGAAGTGCGCCAACAAACTCCTGCAAATATTTTCCAACCCAAAATAATCCACAGAAATATCCACCAAAATGATTCCAAGCCACAGAAAAATAATTCCAACTCCACCGAATAATTCCCGAAAAGTTCGGGAATCTCATAATCCAACCAAATCACACCAAGGCAACACAGGAAAATAATCTAACGCAGCTAAACGATAATATACGCAGCTAACCGGATTCCCGAGAGGGAACCGGGGGACCGATCTATCATCATCGACTCTACGGGGGACGAACTACTGTGATTATCCAGAAATTACCAGATTCCGTTGGCGGGGAGCCGCGGGAAAAACTTGGGAATAATCCGAAACTAAGTTCGGCAGCAGGTCGAAGATCCCGAACAGCGGGAGAGTCCGCGGACAGCGGGAAACGCCGGCGGGGACAGCAAGGAACCGCGGAAATCAGCGAAAAACTCCGCCGGGGCGCTGGAGGGCGGCGGACAGCGGAGAAGTCCACGGGAAAGGGTTGCTGGACAGCAGCGGGGCAGCGACGGCACGGGCGCTGTCGGCCGAGGGGGTCGCTGACGCGGCGGGGAACCGCGCGGAAGGGGGTCGGGGTTCTGCCGGCGGGTCGCCGGGCTGGATGCGGCGAAGGGAGCCGCGGACGGCCGCGGGAGGAGCAGGCTCGGGGAGGAGCACCGCCGCTGCGGGCGGTCAGGATGGCCGCGAAGGGGCGGCGGATCCGCGCTGGACGAGGAGATCGTCGGAGAGGAAGTCGGGGCGGCCTCGGGAACAGGGCACACGGCCGGGCGCTTCGCCGGAAGGGCACCGCGCGGAGGCGGATCTGGCCGAAAAGGGGGCGCAAGGAGGCCGGCGGGCGCGGCGTGGAAACGCCGGGGTCGGCGGAGCTCCGGGAAGAGGGCGCTGCGGTCGCCGGACTCGCGGCCAGGGGCGGCACGAGGGGGAACTCGGCAGCCGCGGAAAGTCGCACGGATCGCCGGAGTTGGCGGAGTGGCGGTTGGGGGTTGGTGAGTGAAGTGGGTTTCTGAGAACAGAGAGGGAGAGATGAGAGTACGAGAGAGAGAGAGTAGGGAGAGTTTGCTTTCTCTGTGAAGTGAGAAATGGGAATAGTTGTGGATGAGTTAAAAGGGAGTGGGGGTGTGGTTGAGTATTAAAGGGGAAAATGGGAAAAGTGTGTGGTCCAGAGGAGTTGATGGAATGGGGAGTTATAAGAGGGGGAGTTGATGGGTTGGGAGTTATAAGGAGATGGGAATTAAGTTGGGGAGTTATGGAAATGAGGGGGTTTTGCCAATGTGTGAGTAAGTAGATGCTGGTCCTACGGGACCAGCTGACTTAATTATTTATTATTATTATTATTATTATTATTTTTTTTTAGAACCAATCAGAAATTTGAAAGGAAAGGAAAGGAGATTGGGTTCAGGCTCAGGCCTGGGTCTGGGTTCGGACTCGGGTCTGGGTCTGAATTCAAAAATCAATATTGTTTAATTTTCGAAATCATTTTTTTGCACTCAAACATATTTAATAATAATAAATAATAATAATATTAGAAATACTAATAATTAATACTAAAACACTAATAATAATTATTCACAAAATATGGGTTTCACAATCTTCCCTCCTTAGAAAATTTCGTCCTCGAAATTTAAAGGCAGGGTAGGAAAATCAAACAGCTACGGGTACTATGCCCGTAACTCAGGTCCAACAATAAGAATTTTCAAGACAGTCGTGGATGAGACGATTTAGGGACAAGTTTTTTTTTATTTATGATATCATCCACGCAGAAAAATACAAAAGCGAACCAAAGTACACGAGGTTGATCAGACCATCATGCACCAGTCCTGATTAGACAATATATTAGTGGGTGCACCCAATAAAATATTGTCATGATCAAGCTTGATAAAGAGATAGCTTGCAAAACTAGGCTAACTTCGTCAGCATCAGTCAAGTTTAGAACGAAAAGATAAGAAGATAGGAGTAAAAGTGATGGCTCAAATTCTGATCTTCTTCACCTCTGACTACGCTTGCAACTGGTTTCTCTGGCACTGAAAGGTTGATTCCAATCTTCATCTCTGAATTATCCAAAATGTGACTCGGATCCGAAATGTAACGTCTGAGCTGTGACGTAGAAAACGTTGCACACTCCCAAGATTAGCTGGTAGAGCTAACTGGTATGCTACTTCCAACTTGTCTTAAACTTCAAATGGCCTGATGTTCCTGGCCTCAATTTCCAGCTCCGTCAAAACTGATTGTTCCTCTGGTAGGAGAAAACTTCACCAAAAGCAATTTGGTCTTCCCAAGACATACCAAATTCCGAGACGCAAAATCTCAATACATCTTCAAGCGTCTGGATTGACCTCTCTGATTGCTCGTCCCGCGGTACTCCATGGATCCGGTAAATGTGCTTCTCGTATAATGCTGCCAACTTCTCGGTGAACAACTAACCTTGAAAGGAATAAAGTGTGCTGACTTAGTCAGTCGGTCCACTATAATCCAACTGGTGTTCTTCCCTCCTTGGAATCAAGGCAAACCTAACACATAGTCCATCGTTATGTGCTCCTACTTCCGGTCCGGAATGCCCAACGACTGTAGAAGCCCTGCGGGTCTCTGTCGACTAGCCTTCACTTGTTAACAAATAAAACATCTAACCTCAATTCTGAATACATCCTTCTTCATTCCATACTACCCAATAATAGTACGCATATCCCAATACGTATTGCTAGGATGTATGGAATACTGGTATGCTTCTTGCATTAGTTCGTTCCTCAGTTCGCCAGATAGTACAAAAAGCCTCGTACCATTCTTCAGAGCTCCATTATTGGCGATTTGAGAAACCTTCAAGTGTTCCTGCCAACACTTGATCTCTAAGTTTGCAAAGTGTCTCATCTTGAAACTGAGTCTCCTTGACTTTGTCCATCAGACTCGAGCTAATTTACAACTTCATCACCCTGAATCAGCATCCAGCTTCTTCCTTCCATTTCCAGGCAGCATAATCTCCAGTCCAAACTTCTCGATGTCTTCTAGCAGGTGCTAGTCCTTAGTTAAGAACTTCACCATCAGTATCGACTAAGTGCATCAGCGACCACATTAGCCTTACCTGAATGGTACTGCAGGTTGATGTCAAAATCCTTCATCTGCTTCAGCCATCTTCTTAGTCTAACATTCAGCCCTTTCTGAGTGAAGACATATTTCAGACTTTTGTAGTCCGTATATATTTCACTCCCTTTCCATAAAAATCATGCTTCCATAGCTTCAAAGTAAAGATAATTGCAGCAAATTTCAAATTACGCGTGGGATGATTCTTCTCATGAGTCTGTAGTTGCCTACATGTGTAAGCAATTACTTTCCCATGTTGTTGAAGAACGCAACCCAGTCCTCTTCCAGAGGTATTACAGTAAATTGAGAACCCACCGGTTCCTGCGGGTAGCGCGAGGATTGGTGTAGTGGTAAGTCTCTTCTTCAGCTCCTCAATGCCGCTTGGCAAACTTTCGTTCAGATGAACTCTTCATTCCTCCAGGTGAGCTTCGTCATTGGCTCAGCAATCTTGGCAAAATCCTTCACGAACTTCTGATAGTAGCCGGCCAAGTTCAAGAACCTTCCGAATTGAACTTGGGGTATACCACTTTTCAACAGCAGCTATCTTCCATCAAAATTTCTTCTCTTGACAACATGGCCAAAAGTCCACCTTGTCAAAGATCCACGTTCAGATAACTTACCATAAAACTTCTTTTTCCTCAAAGTTTTCAAAACTTTCTCAGGTGTTCTTCATGCTCTTCTTCAGTCTTCAAATATATCAGAAGGTTATCTATGGAGAAGATAAACTGATTCAAATACTCATGAAAATCTCTGTTCATGAGATTCATGAACACAGCAGAAGCATTTGTCAGTCTAACGTCCTGACCAAAGAAAACTATCCATACTTGGTGTTTGAACGTCGTCTTGAAAATGTCCTCTTTCCTGACTTTGATTTGATGGTAGTCAAATCTTAAGTCAAACTTCGAAACATCCTATCTCCACATAACCAGATCAAACAGATCCTCGACCCGGACAGAAAGTACTTGTTTCTTTAGTGTCTGGTAATCGATGCACATCCGTTGTTCCATCCTTCTTGGACATAAACAAGATAGGTACTCCCTAAGGTAGAGTTCCATTCTGCATAAATCCTAGAGCCTTCATTGATCTGGTCCTTCATCTTCTATGAACTTCGAGTCTGCATCATGCCTTTGTAGGAGGCAAGGTCTGCTAGATAGGAAGAGAGTCCCTAGGTTGTGGCCTAACAGGTGTTGCTGGGTTATGAGCTCTGGTTTGATAGAAAGATAAAGGGCAGTCCTTTATCCGATGTTCAGCAGATCCACATGCCAAACATTGTCCCAATCTCTTGCGGCAACTAACGGTCTGATGACCAGACCTCTTGCAATAGTTACAAGCCCATAGCTTCTTACGACAAGGCTGCCGGAAAGTAGGGTACTTGATGGGACCCAAATATCTTCTAGATTCAGGGGTATCCTTCCTAGGACAAAAGTTCTGCTCTAACTTGGTTGTAGATAACTAAGGCTACAACATTGACGTTCTTCATGTCTTCTCTCATGATATTCTTCTGTTCCTGCTGGGCTTCATCTTGTGCTTTCTGGAACTCCAGGGTTTCTTGAAATAGGACAACCATTTGGGAGGTGTTTGCTGGTACTGGTGGAGCAACAAAAATGAATACTCCACCAAGAAAATGCAACTTGGTTTGAGATGAGGTAGGAATCGCCAGTGTAGGGAAAACTTCACTGGATGCACTATGAGGACGGTCAAACAGCCGTGAGGGAAAGGACCCTGGGCTTGGTTGAGGAGATGGGGTATGATCCGGAGATGACACCTCATCGCCAGCAGGATTTGGTCAACGGTCATTCTCTGGATGGTTTAGGATGCAAACATAAACAAGGTATCCTACCAATCTATAATCAAACAAAAATATTTATTTATAATATATTTCGGTCCTATGTTGTGACAAATTGATGTTCTAGTGTTCTAATTGTTTCTAGGTATGTTTTCCTAAGTTGTTGTTCAGACCTGCATGGGCCACCACTAAAAACATGTCACGACCCGATCCCAATATTCTGGGTCTAGTCGGATCATGCCCAGCCCGCACCGTTGTTGAGACGGCGGCAGTAAGCTGTTCAGTAGCAGGTAACCATACAACAACACTATAATTTGTCACAACTCAACATCGGAAAATTTAAAACTTTATTAAACTTTTACATGAAATAAAAGATACAACTTAAACCATTTTTTTTATACATCATGAATAAAAGAAAACTCTAGGCAAACAGCTCAGCAATCTCGAATTCCTCGTCTTGGGATCGCGTAACAAAGCCTCATCAGTGATACCTAAAATGTTGGTCTCCAGTCAGGAGGGAGCAAAGTACAATTACGAATATCCAATAATTCAAATAATAATTTGAAATTTGCAATGTTAAACAATTTGAAATACTTTAACAATATTTTCCAACAATTCTACAATTGAAAACAATGTGATTTGAGTAGGTAACGAACTAAGACCGGCTTGGGATGATTCAATTATATCCTAATGATACGGTCCGGCCTATCCTCGTGTATAGGAGGAATCAGCTCGCACAATCAATGATGCAATATAGGGGTATTGGTCATAGACGCTACACTACTCCCCCAATATCCCGAGTCAATCAGATTCAATCAATGAGTCAATATTTGAACTCTAGGAGAGAGTTCCGTGTAGCAATGTGGTTTAAAATTGCAATAAAACAATTACTAGATAAATTACCAAATAGACATAACTGCACTTGCCTTTGTTTAGAATGACTGGATAGACGAGTCGGTACCGAGGAGGAACGTCAGTTGTAACTTCGAGTTCCTACAGTTGAGAACTCGACTTAGAACCTTGAATAACCAGACTAAGTGTGCTAGTTGCAATCTCTAGTAGTCATGTCCTAGTCAGGTTTTATGTTGTATTAATCTACAGCTAACGATTACGTCGCAACTACGTGCGTTGATTAAGCCGGTTAATTGGATTATTTGGAAATACACGAGAATCAATTTAACTTGGGAAAACTTTGAGTTTTTCTAATATATTTATAAAAATACAGTTTTCTTTTAGTGATAAACCGTGAACTAGTTATTTACTAATATTTTATCCATTTTAATTAGTTCTTAATTAATCAGTAAATCGCGCTCTAATCTACGATTATGCGACTAATCAAAAACCACCCAAATTTCACATCCACCAGAAAAATAAAATAAAACTATGCTACACAATACAATGGCACAGCTAATGGTCCTAGGGTGGGCTTATGCCCTGTACAATTTTTTTTTACATCAATTAAGCGAAAATGACTTAATTAATAAATAAAGTGCAGAAATTAAATAACTATAAAAAATAGCCTAGATATTAATTAAAATAATTAAAAAGAAAGCTAAGAGTCTCAGACTCGGTCCATTCCTCAAAATTCGGCTAATACCACAACGTCCGGTCGGACCGGTGCGTTTGCATTTCGCCGGGGCCCACAGACCGGTACGGTCGTCGCCCGAAAAATCAGTTTAGAAATTCATTTTTCGAAAGCCAATTTGAAATCAATATAAATATAGTTTTGTAAAAATTTGGGCAGCACTTCCTCTATTTCGGGACAAACCCAAGAACTGGGAAGTGCGCCAACAAACTCCTGCAAATATTTTCCAACCCAAAATAATCCACAAAAATATCCACCAAAATGATTCCAAGCCACAGAAAAATAATTCCAACTCCACCGAATAATTCCCGAAAAGTCCGGGAATCTCATAGTCCAACCAAATCACACCAAGGCAACACAGGAAAATAATCTAACGCAGCTAAACGATAATATACGCAGCTAACCGGATTCCCGAGAGGGAACCGGGGGACCGATCTATCATCATCGACTCTACGGGGGACGAACTACTGTGATTATCCAGAAATTACCAGATTCCGTTGGCGGGGAGCCGCGGGAAAAACTTGGGAATAATCCGAAACTAAGTTCGGCAGTAGGTCGAAGATCCCGAACAGCTGGAGAGTCCGCGGACAGCGGGAAACGCCGGCGGGGACAGCAAGGAACCGCGGAAATCAGCGGAAAACTCCGTCGGGGCGCTGGAGGGCGGCGGACGGCGGAGAAGTCCACGGGAAGGGGTTGCTGGACAGCAGCGGGGCACCGACGGCACGGGCGCTGTCGGCCGAGGGGGTCGCTGACGCGGCGGGGAACCGCGCGGAAGGGGGTCGGGGTTCTGCCGGCGGGTCGCCGGGCTGGCTGCGGCGGAGGGAGCCGCGGACGGCCGCGGGAGGAGCGGGCTCGGGGAGGAGCACCGCCGCTGCAGGCGGTCGGGATGGCCGCGAAGGGTCGGCGGATCCGCGCTGGACGAGGAGATCGTCGGAGAGGAAGTCGGGGCGGCCTCGGGAACAGGGCACACGGCCGGGCGCTTCGCCGGAAGGGCGCCGCGCGGAGGCGGATCTGGCCGAAAAGGGGGCACAAGGAGGCCGGCGGGCGCGGCGTGGAAACGCCGGGGTCGGCAGAGCTCCGGGAAGAGGGCGCTGCGGTCACCGGACTCGCGGCCAGGGGCGGCGCGAGGGGGAACTCGGCAGCCGCGGAAAGTCGCGCGGATCGTCGGAGTTGGCGGAGTGGCGGTTGGGGGTTGGTGAGTGAAGTGGGTTTCTGAGAACAGAGAGGGAGAGATGAGAGTACGAGAGAGAGAGAGTAGGGAGAGTTTGCTTTCTCTGTGAAGTGAGAAATGGGAATAGTTGTGGATGAGTTAAAAGGGAGTGGGGTGTGGTTGAGTATTAAAGGGGAAAATGGGGAAAAGTGTGTGGTCCAGAGGAGTTGATGGAATGGGGAGTTATAAGAGGGGGAGTTGATGGGTTGGGAGTTATAAGGAGATGGGAATTAAGTTGGGGAGTTATGGAAATGATGAGGTTTTGCCAATGTGTGAGTGAGTAGATGCTGGTCCTACGGGACCAGCTGACTTAATTATTTATTATTATTATTATTATTATTATTATTATTATTATTTTTTAGAACCAATCAGAAATTTGAAAGGAAAGGAAAGGAGATTGGGTTCAGGCTCAGGCCTGGGTCTGGGTTCGGACTCGGGTCTGGGTCTGAATTCAAAAATCAATATTGTTTAATTTTGAAATCATTTTTTTGCACTCAAACATATTTAATAATAATAAATAATAATAATATTAGAAATACTAATAATTAATACTAAAACACTAATAACAATTATTCACAAAATATGGGTTTCACAATCTTCCCTCCTTAGAAAATTTCGTCCTCGAAATTTAAAGGCAGGGTAGGAGAATCAAACAGCTACGGGTACTATGCCCGTAACTCAGGTCCAACAATAAGAATTTTCAAGGCAGTCGTGGATGAGACGATTTAGGGACAAGTTTTTTTATTTATGATATCATCCACGCAGAAAAATACAAAAGCGAACCAAAGTACACGAGGTTGATCAGACCATCATGCACCGGTCCTGATTAGACAATATATTAGTGGGTGCACCCAATAAAATATTGTCATGATCAAGCTTGATAAAGAGATAGCTTGCAAAACTAGGCTAACTTCGTCAGCATCAGTCAAGTTTAGAACGAAAAGATAAGAAGATAGGAGTAAAAGTGATGGCTCAAATTCTGATCTTCTTCACCTCTGACTACGCTTGCAACTGGTTTCTCTGGCACTGAAAGGTTGATTCCAATCTTCATCTCTGAATTATCCAAAATATGACTCGGATCCGAAATGTAACGTCTGAGCTGTGACGTAGAAAACGTTGCACACTCCCAAGATTAGCTGGTAGAGCTAACTGGTATGCTACTTCCAACTTGTCTTAAACTTCAAATGGCCTGATGTTCCTGGCCTCAATTTCCAGCTCCGTCAAAACTGATTGTTCCTCTGGTAGGAGAAAACTTCACCAAAAGCAATTTGGTCTTCCCAAGACATACCAAATTCCGAGACGCAAAATCTCAATACATCTTCAAGCGTCTGGATTGACCTCTCTGATTGCTCGTCCCGCGGTACTCCATGGATCCAGTAAATGTGCTTCTCGTACAATGCTGCCAACTTCTCGGTGAACAACTAACCTTGAAGGGAATAAAGTGTGCTGACTTAGTCAGTCGGTCCACTATAATCCAACTGGTGTTCTTCCCTCCTTGGAATCAAGGCAAACCTAACACATAGTCCATCGTTATGTGCTCCTACTTCTGGTCCGGAATGCCCAACGACTGTAGAAGCCCTGCGGGTCTCTGTCGACTAGCCTTCACTTGTTAACAAATAAAACATCTAACCTCAATTCTGAATACATCCTTCTTCATTCCATACTACCCAATAATAGTACGCATATCCCAATACGTATTGCTAGGATGTATAGAATACTGGTACGCTTCTTGCATTAGTTCGTTCCTCAGTTCGCCAGATAGTACAAAAAGCCTCGTACCATTCTTCAGAGCTCCATTATTGGCGATTTGAGAAACCTTCAAGTGTTCCTGCCAACACTTGATCTCTAAGTTTGTAAAGTGTCTCGTCTTGAAACTGAGTCTCCTTGACTTTGTCCATCAGACTCGAGCTAATTTGCAACTTCATCACCCTGAATCAGCATCCAGCTTCTTCCTTCCATTTCCAGGCAGCACAATCTCCAGTCCAAAACTTCTCGATGTCTTCTAGCAGGTGCTAGTCCTTGGTTAAGAACTTCACCATCAGTATCGACTAAGTGCATCAGCGACCACATTAGCCTTACCTGAATGGTACTGCAGGTTGATGTCAAAATCCTTCATCTGCTTCAGCCATCTTCTTAGTCTAACATTCAGCCCTTTCTGAGTGAAGACATATTTCAGACTTTTGTAGTCCGTATATATTTCACTCCCTTTCCATAAAAATCATGCTTCCATAGCTTCAAAGTAAAGATAATTGCAGCAAATTTCAAATTACGCGTGGGATGATTCTTCTCATGAGTCTGTAGTTGCCTACACGTGTAAGCAATTACTTTCCCATGTTGTTGAAGAACGCAACCCAGTCCTCTTCCAGAGGTATTACAGTAAATTGAGAACCCACCGGTTCCTGCGGGTAGCGCGAGGATTGGTGTAGTGGTAAGTCTCTTCTTCAGCTCCTCAATGCCGCTTGGCAAACTTTCGTTCAGATGAACTCTTCATTCCTCCAGGTGAGCTTCGTCATTGGCTCAGCAATCTTGGCGAAATCCTTCACGAACTTCTGATAGTAGCCGGCCAAGTTCAAGAACCTTCCGAATTGAACTTGGGGTATACCACTTTTCAACACAGCTATCTTCCATCAAAATTTCTTCTCTTGACAACATGGCCAAAAGTCCACCTTGTCAAAGATCCACGTTCAGATAACTTACCATAAACTTCTTTTTCCTCAAAGTTTTCAAAACTTCTCAGGTGTTCTTCATGCTCTTCTTCAGTCTTCAAATATATCAGAAGGTTATCTATGGAGAAGATAAACTGATTCAAATACTCATAAAATCTCTGTTCATGAGATTCATGAACAGCAGAAGCATTTGTCAGTCTAACGTCCTGACCAAAGAAACTATCCATACTTGGTGTTTGAACGCCGTCTTGAAATGTCCTCTTTCCTGACTTTGATTTGATGGTAGTCAAATCTTAAGTCAAACTTCGAAACATCCTATCTCCACATAACCAGATCAAACAGATCCTCGACCCGGACAGAAAGTACTTGTTTCTTTGTGTCTGGTAATCGATGCACATCCATTGTTCCATCCTTCTTGGACATAAACAAGATAGGTACTCCCTAAGGTAGAGTTCCATTCTGCATAAATCCTAGAGCCTTCATTGATCTGGTCCTTCATCTTCTATGAACTTCGAGTCTGCATCATGCCTTTGTAGGAGGCAAGGTCTGCTAGATAGGAAGAGAGTCCCTAGGTTGTGGCCTAACAGGTGTTGCTGGGTTATGAGCTCTGGTTTGATAGAAAGATAAAGGGCAGTCCTTTACCCGATGTTCAGCAGATCCACATGCCAAACATTGTCCCAATCTCTTGCGGCAACTAACGGTCTGATGACCAGGCCTCTTGCAATAGTTACAAGCCCATAGCTTCTTACGACAAGGCTGCCGAAAGTAGGGTATTGATGGGACCCAAATATCTTCTAGATTCAGGGGTAACCTTCCTAGGATAAAAGTTCTGCTCTAACTTGGTTGTAGATAACTAAGGCTACAACATTGACGTTCTTCATGTCTTCTCTCGTGATATTCTTCTGTTCCTGCTGGGCTTCATCTTGTGCTTTCTGGAACTCCAGGGTTTCTTGAAATAGGACAACCATTTGGGAGGTGTTTGCTGGTACTGGTGGAGCAACAAAAATGAATACTCCACCAAGAAAATGCAACTTGGTTGAGATGAGGTAGGAATCGCCAGTGTAGGGAAAACTTCACTGGATGCACTATGAGGACGGTCAAACAGCCGAGGGAAAGGACCCTGGGCTTGGTTGAGGAGATGGGGTATGATCCGGAGATGACACCTCATCGCCAGCAGGATTTGGTCAACGGTCATTCTCTGGATGGTTTAGGATGCAAACATAAACAAGGTATCCTACCAATCTATAATCAAACAAAAATATTTATTTATAATATATTTCGGTCCTATGTTGTGACAAATTGATGTTCTAGTGTTCTAATTGTTTCTAGGTATGTTTTCCTAAGTTGTTGTTCAGACCTGCATGGGCCACCACTAAAAATATGTCACGACCCGATCCCAATATTCTGGGTCTAGTCGGATCATGCCCAGCCCGCACCGTTGTTGAGACGGCGGCAGTAAGCTGTTCAGTAGCAGGTAACCATACAACAACTATAATTTGTCACAACTCAACATCGAAAATTTAAAACTTTATTAAACTTTTACATGAAATAAAAGATACAACTTAAACCATTTTTTTATACATCATGAATAAAAGAAACTCTAGGCAAACAGCTCAGCAATCTCGAATTCCTCGTCTTGGGATCGCGTAACAAAGCCTCAGTGATACCTAAAATGTTGGGTCTCCAGTCAGGAGGAGCAAAGTACAATTACGAATATCCAATAATTCAAATAATAATTTGAAATTTGCAATGTTAAACAATTTGAAATACTTTAACAATATTTTCCAACAATTCTACAATTGAAAAAATGTGATTTGAGTAGGTAACGAACTATGACCGGCTTGGGATGATTCAATTATATCCTGATACGGTCCGGCCTATCCTCGTGTATAAGGAATCAGCTCGCACAATCAATGATGCAATATAGGGGTATTGGTCATAGACGCTACACTACTCCCCCAATATCCCGAGTCAATCAGATTCAATCAATGAGTCAATATTTGAACTCTAGGAGAGAGTTTCGTGTAGCAATGTGTTTAAAATTGCAATAAAATAATTACTAGATAAATTACCAAATAGACATAACTGCACTTGCCTTTGTTTTAGAATGACTGGATAGACGAGTCGGTACCGAGGAGGAACGTCAGTTGTAACTTCGAGTTCCTACAGTTGAGAACTCGACTTAGAACCTTGAATAACCAGACTAAGTGTGCTAGTTGCAATCTCTAGTAGTCATGTCCTAGTCAGGTTTTATGTTGTATTAATCTACAGCTAACGATTACGTCGCAACTACGTGCGTTGATTAAGCCGGTTAATTGATTATTTGGAAACACGAGAATCAATTTAACTTGGAAAACTTTGAGTTTTTGTAATATATTTATAAAAATACAGTTTTCTTTAGTGATAAACCGTGAACTAGTTATTTACTAATATTTTATCCATTTTAATTAGTTCTTAATTAATCAGTAAATCGCGCTCTAATCTACGATTATGCGACTAATCAAAAACCACCCAAATTTCACATCCACCAGAAAAATAAAATAAAACTATGCTACACAATACAATGGCACAGCTTAATGGTCCTAGGGTGGGCTTATGCCTGTACAATTTTCTTTTACATCAATTAAGCAAAATGACTTAATTAATAAATAAAGTGCAGAAATTAAATAACTATAATAATAGCCTAGATATTAATTAAAATAATTAAAAGAAAGCTAAGAGTCTCAGACTCGGTCCATTCCTCAAAATTCGGCTAATACCACAACGTCCGGTCGGACCGGTGCGTTTGCATTTCGCCGGGGCCCACAGACCGGTACGGTCGTCGCCCGAAAAATCAGTTTAGAAATTCATTTTTCGAAAGCCAATTTGAAATCAATATAAATATAGTTTTGTAAAAATTTGGGCAGCACTTCCTCTATTTCGGGACAAACCCAAGAACTGGGAAGTGCGCCAACAAACTCCTGCAAATATTTTCCAACCCAAAATAATCCACAGAAATATCCACCAAAATGATTCCAAGCCACAGAAAAATAATTCCAACTCCACCGAATAATTCCCGAAAAGTCCGGGAATCTCATAATCCAACCAAATCACACCAAGGCAACACAGGAAAATAATCTAACGCAGCTAAACGATAATATACGCAGTAACCGGATTCCCGAGAGGGAACCGGGGGACCGATCTATCATCATCGACTCTACGGGGGACGAACTACTGTGATTATCCAGAAATTACCAGATTCCGTTGGCGGGGAGCCGCGGGAAAAACTTGGGAATAATCCGAAACTAAGTTCGGCAGCAGGTCGAAGATCCCGAACAGCGGAGAGTCCGCGGACAGCGGGAAACGCCGGCGGGGACAGCAAGGAACCGCAAAAGCGGAAAACTCCGCCGGGGCGCTGGAGGGCGGCGGACAGCGGAGAAGTCCACGGAAAGGGGTTGCTGGACAGCAGCGGGGCCCGACGGCACGGGCCCTGTCGGCCGAGGGGGTCGCTGACGCGCGGGGAACCACGCGGAAGGGGGTCGGGGTTCTGCCGGCGGGTCGCCGGGCTGTCTGCGGAGGGAGCCGCGGACGGCCGCGGGAGGAGCGGGCTCGGGGAGGAGCACCGCCGCTGCGGGCGGTCGGGATGGCCGCGAAGGGGCGGCAGATCCGCGCTGGACGGGGAGATCGCCGAAGAGGAAGTCGGGGCGGCCTCGGGAACAGGGCACACGGCCGGGCGCTTCGCCGGAAGGGCGCCGCGCGGAGGCGGATCTGGCCGAAAAGGGGCGCGAGGAGGCCGGCGGGCGCGGCGTGGAAACGCCGGGGTCGGCGGAGCTCCGGGAAGAGGGCGCTGCGGTCGCCGGACTCGCGGCCAGGGGCGGCGCGAGGGGGAACTCGGCAGCCGCGAAAAGTCGCGCGGATCGCCGGAGTTGGCGGAGTGGCGGTTGGGGGTTGGTGAGTGAAGTGGGTTTCTGAGAACAGAGAGGAGAGATGAGAGTACGAGAGAGAGAGTAGGGAGAGTTTGCTTTCTCTGTGAAGTGAGAAATGGGAATAGTTGTGGATGAGTTAAAAGGGAGTGGGGGTGTGGTTGAGTATTAAAGGGGAAAATGGGAAAAGTGTATGGTCCAGAGGAGTTGATGGAATGGGGAGTTATAAGAGGGGGAGTTGATGGGTTGGGAGTTATAAGGAGATGGGAATTAAGTTGGGGAGTTACGGAAATGAGGGGGTTTTGCCAATGTGTGTGAGTGAGTAGATGCTGGTCCTACGGAACCAGCCCAAATTTATTATTTTTTTTATTTTTTTTTTAATTAATAACCAAGTTAAAATCAGATTAAGAAGGAAATAGGGCTCGGGCCTGGGTCTGGGCTCGGACTCAGGTCTGGATCCGAAAATCAAAAATCCAAGTTTATTAATATTTTCGAAATTCTTTTTCACCCAAAATTATTTAATATAATAATAATTTTCGAAATACTAATAAAACACTATTAAATAATTAATAATAAAATAATGGGTTTTACAGCTTTATCTTAGAAGGGGATACAAATATGAGAGGAAGAACTTCATCAGAAAAATTTCCCTCCTGAAATAAGTCATATAGGGGCTCAACCTCCGCTGTTTCATCTTCAGGTTCCGGAGAAAATCGTTGAATAACAGTTTTTTTTCTTCGACCTCTTTGATGGAGCTGGGTCGTCTTCCGCAACAAAAGTTTCAGATGGAAACTCGGCATGAAGGTGCTCGACGAAACATAGAAGCGAGCATATGTGTAAAGCATCTTCGTCCCCGTGCTGGATAAAGGATTAGGCATAGAGAATACAGCTTTTGTATCTCTAGCCGCGAAGTATCTCCAGGCCCGAGCTCCGTCAATAAGCCCTCCACGAGCAGAAAGGCAGGTGGTGGCATTCCCAACATGAAGTTGGTCATATCTGAATTGCCTGGCAAATCAGCTCGGTAGATACGGCTCCAGATACGTCATTTCTTCATGACGGTATACCAGATGAGAGGGCCGAATTCTCTGCAACCACTGAAAGGCTACATCTAGCCTGTTCCCTTTATCTCCGTCTACCATATTCAAGGGCATACTTTCATAACCCAGTAGTGGAGGTACACATTGAATGGACCAATGTGATGCTCGATTCAGAATATTTCTGCATTCTGGAAGAGTGTGAACCTTCCAGAAAGTTTCTCGGAGTACTTCTCCAAAAGAGACTGCCACTCCCTCCTGCTCCCGGAGGTATCAGACCGTCGTGATGGAGAAGGAGCCAACCATATAGATATGTGAAGGGCATCTCTATCCTTGGGAATTCAGTCATCCTCCTCTGATCAGATAGCATATTGGTTACAAAATTCGAAGACCTGCGTTCAGCCTACAGGTCATCGCTGATAATAAGTCTATCTTATAACCATACATAAGGCACACTGCTAAAAAATAACGCCTCTATGTATTCTGTCCAGAGAGCTGGAGCCAGGAACGATGAATCTTCTTAACCAAAGAGATAGGAATCCGACTAAATGACCGTTCCTTGACAAAACTTTTCCACTCTGTCTCACATACGAGCTAAAAGTGGTTTCAGCTTTAAACTCATACCAGTCTTCAGTGATCGTGAAATCCATGCAGTCATATTTCTCTAGTAGATAAATGATTTCACTCTCAGAGAGAGGCTTGAAGTTGTTAATTTGGTACCATCTCTTCTCGTTTATCTTTTTCTCATCCTTTTTACGGTTCATGAAAAGATAAGACATCCACTTCTGAATGTGGTTGCCGACTTCATCTTTAGAACTCTTGTAATACAGAGTACATGCTGAAATGGCACATCATCTCTTCAAACAGGTGCACCATCTCTGGATTCTTCTCCGACAGAAAGTTCAGCTCTTCTGTCGTAGGCACATACTCTTCATACGGTAGTATACCTGAAGGCAGATGCGAGATGTATTCCATCTCATGAAGGGCAAAGCCCATCTCCCCTTTGGGAGTCATAAATGTCCCTGTCCTGTGGTTATACCTCTCAACCAAGGCCAGGAACAGAAAGGGGTTGGGTCTGAAGCCGTAGGATGAATTGACGATTGCGTCATAAAGGTTTATCTTCTTCAGCTCACTCTTAAAATTCTCCAAAGCCCAATGGACCAAAGTCCTCCACCTCACGTTCTCCTGATTCATTAAGCCGTTCATCCTCGGCGTCGAATCAGTAGGGTAAATGCGTTCTTGTTTGCCATGAATTCATTTATGAAAACAGGCGTCCTGAATGGCTTCAATATTGATGAGTCTTCGGGTGGTATACATCCCGGCTTTAAACCCCGAAACACGGTACATGATTCTCTGGGAAACTGAAGAATCCCTCCTTCCTGTAAATGATACGGCTCGCCTTTGCCTGCTGATATTCTGTTAAGTGCCAGGACATCTTTCTGGGATAACTGGCATGCATGAATCTCATGATAGATAAGCCCCTAGAAACCTTCGGCCAGTACATGGGCTATTTTGCATCACCTTTGAAATGAAAGCAGACCTTCTCTCTGATGCCCTTTGGTTGTGACTTCTGTGCTATGGCATCCCCGAACAGAAATGCTAGTTTCTTGTGGGACCCCAAATCAAGACTCTGAAAGGGTTGACCATTCATCAGACAGAGTAGAGTTGTATGGTCTGGATTTGTCAACAACGACAGTCTGGCTTCTGGAAGATCAAACTGAGGAAATTGCACATGAGATAAATCATGCTTAAATGAAAAACTCAAGTGCCCTTCATAATCTGCCTCTTCACTTCGGATGTTCACTACAGAAAATAAAAGAAGACAAGGTCAGATGTTTTCAGTAAAATCTATGTCTACGAGCCTTATGCGTGTATTGCAGTGTTCAAAAAAAATTTTATAAGTCACGCAGACTTTAGATAGATATACTATCAAGACACGCTGAATGATTTATTCACGCAAGTGACTAATTCACGCAGAGTCCAGACAGATTAGAATGAAAGTCACGCATCATTGCCAGAATCACATTTAAGTGAAAATGATAAAAATACGCTGACAGATCAAGACTAATCTATCCAGAAGATGACTCTCAGAAGTCTGCGTGATTATTTCAACATTGACATCTCTGCCAACATATGAAAAATCACGCAGAGTCATGAAAGCTGCGTGAATAATTCAAACATTGACATCCCTGCCAATACATAAAAAATCTGTTGGCCCAATGATTGTATCATATTTTTGAATATGGTTAATATGTTAAGTTTAGCACTTTATTATCACTAATCTTCATACTATCGCTAAAAGCATTTCTACTTATACTTATACCTTTGGTGATATGTGCCTATTGGTTTACATATTAGTGATATGAGCTTATCTATCTTAAATTTAATTGGGTCGCCAAAATCAAAACTATGTTTTTGATTGTGGTCATTCAATTAAGTTTAATCATTATGATATCACTAACTTTTATACTATCACCGCAGCACCTATACTTAAACTTTGCATAGTCCTAATGTGCTTTATCTTATCATACTTGCTACATGTATATTGCTTTGTTCGCTAACATGTATTTGCAGAAAAGCAATTTGCAAGATCAAATGTGGACATATGCTATGAAGAAATCATGGTGGGCCAAAGATGATGGATCCCACAAGATTTTTTGAACCACCCGACGACATCTCTGGAGCCACGCACCGGGAAAAAGCCACCACCTATCAAAGAAGAAGCCAAGCCATGCCATCATCATTTCAAGACTCTGAAGAAGCCTGCACCTGCCTAAGTTTATCTGGAGTCTGTAATGAGTCTTAGGAATTATTGTAAACACAAGAAATAGATGGCAAAATCGAAAGCTAGGACAGAAATAAGCCCAGGATCATTTTTGGTAAAAACGGCATACCGACGGTATACCGGTGTATACCGACGGTATACCGATTTTTGTTCACAGAAAGTTTCTGTTTACAAAACCGGCATACCGACGGCATACCGGTCCATACCGACGGTATACCGCTTCCGAAACGTTGAAATTCCAACGGTCGGATTTCCAGCCATTAATGATCCTAACGGCTATATTTCTAGCCGTTGCAATCCCAGATCGGTATACCGCTGGTATGCCGGATCATATCGGCGGTATGCCGGTTCGTGGACTGAAAAGTTGCCTTGAGCTCTTTTCAATACTTTGGTTATAAATAGCCTTGAACCCCTTCATTCAAGGTTGATGCTTTAAGCCTAAAAATTTCTAAACCACCAAAGCCTATCCACAAACAACTCTACAAAGCTTTCATTTGCCATCCACAACTTGTGTTAGAGTTATTGAGTTGAAAAGTGAGATCTTCATCTTATTGTATAAGGAGATCAAAACCTATTGTGAAAGGTTGAAGTTGGAGATTCTTCGTATCCAAACTCTCGGTTGAAGTTGGGGAGTCTTCGTATCCAAACTCTCGGTTGAAGTCGGAGAGCCCTTCGGATTAAAGCTCTTGTGTAAGAAGTTGGCGAGTTCTTCGGATCCAAACTCGTGTGTAACTATTTGCTTAAATAGTAGATTAAAGCCGGAGAGAGTTCCGGGACTGGACTGCCTCTTAGAAGGATACCAGGATATATCGGGTGTCGGTATTGTGTTTGCTTCTTCTCTTGTACTTATATTTTTAAATTGCCAATTAGCTGTACTAAGTACTTGTTTAGTTAGCTTGACCCTATTCACCCCCCTCTAGGGTTCCTACAAAATCACGCAGAGTCATGAGAGCCATGCTCATTTGCGTGAAACACAGAGCTTCGTAAACACGAAGATGTGAAGTATGGCCGACCCTAAAGAGGGGGCATACTTTATTAATATCCTTTGCCCTAAAAAGGGGGGATATATTTCTGAAGTTCATTATTTGTCTTAAGATCCTAAGATTTCTATGTGGAGTTCATCTTCATCAAAGTCATCTTCATCAAGTCATCTTCAAACAGTTCGTATCCCCCTCCATCACTTACGCTGCATAGGAGGATGCGTGACTTCGTGTCGAGGGAGTCTGTCGGTGGTGGCGCACGAGGAAGTCGCAGGAGCTTTCCCCTTGGCCTGAGCGTCGGATTTCTTAGGAGCCATTGCTGCTGAGAAGAGGAAGAAGTTCGTCGGGGAAGATGAAGTTTCTCTTCTGTGGATTTTCTCTCTAAAAGCAAGTAAAGAAAGAAAGAAGTGATTTATGGCTTATTTACAGGCTCATGAAGAATTCCAAACGGCAACATCATTATTTGCCTCGATTTAGGAGCTTTACACGGGATCCTAACTGCACAGAATCCCAACAGTCCAATCATTTCGGAGTAAATCTCTCTTTAAAGTCATCTCAGCATGACTAAATTCATTTTATCATCTCGATTTCAAAGTATTTCAAAATAATTTATCATTTTTCGAAAACTTTGAAGGGGTTTTGCAGGCTTCAAAAATGAAAGTCACGCTGAGTTGATCAGGACAAAGTCTAAAAGTCACGCTGAGTCGATCAAGACAATGTTTAAAAGTTACACAAACAGCTCATCATTTGTCAGAGTGTCATTATGACTGACAGCACGACAGTCAAAGAATGTCTCCTCGTATGTCACGTATGCACGGAACTCGAGAGATCACAGCCGACTATTGCGTGACTTTCGAAATCTTCTTCAACAAGACTCAGCCTTCATCAAGTTGGCGTACCAAAAGAGCTTATTGTCATTTAATGCGACTGACAAGGCAATCAATGTCAGAGATTTTGTGTCAGTCGAGGCACGTCGAATCAAGATAGCTGGCAGTTCTGACTCAAGTCTGCGTGTATTTTGAACTTCTATGTTCCTGCCTCAAGCTTGCATATATTTTGAGCCTTCTGCCTCAAGTCTGCGTGTATTTTGAGCCTTCTTCCCCCAAGTCTGCGTGATTCTGAAGCTTTTTGCCTAAAGTCTGCGTGGATTCTGAAGCTTTATGCCCCAAGTCTGCGTGGATTCTGAAGCTTTCTGCCCCAAGTCTGCGTGGATTTCGTCCTCAACAAGCCTGCGTAGATTTCATCAAATTGGAGTACATGGCAGCCATGCCACCGATCTCTCACCTGCGTGTCCTGTAACTTCACACGACTCATGCACGATTGCCATGTGTCCAACAGTTACAAGCCACGTCCAGTAACTACTCATAATCTTGCAAATCCTGCGTGATTTTCAACTATACAGGTTGAAGACAGTTATCTTTTCAGTTATTTTTGACTCTATAAATAGAGTTCTTTTCTCATTTATTGTACAAAGACATAGATATCTAAATTGCTGTTGAATTTTTGAGAGATTTTCTTCTTCGCATCGTCCAAGGGATAAAGCGATCGTCTTCTAGATCGGATTCCTACAGTTGTAATTTTCCCAGAAACACAATAAATAAAGTGAATTTATTTATGGAAAACAACAGGCTGTAACATGATTGATAAATCCTAGGGTTGATCATGTATTACTGAACTCTTGCTAGTCCTAACATTTTGTAACGACTAGCTTCATGATCAGCTGAATATATGATGTTTGGGACGTCTTACTATTGTATATTTAGTGATCTTACATTTTGTAACTTTGCTTGCTTGCTTGAGATTGAGACATTTAGGCTTGTTATTGACCATAGGAGACTGATGGATTGTAGTTAAACCCTCATATATCCAGACAACCGTGACCGTATAGTGAGATGGATTTTGTTTCATTATGCGTAGCTGGCTATGTATGCCCCCGCTCTCCAGTATTCTGGTTCTGGGGCTTATATATGTCGTCCGTGCATAACCATGCTCCTCCATAAAGACTCGAACTTCCTGTACTACTGCCGCGGAGCCTGTTTCAGACCATACAAGCTCTTCTTCAACCGGCAGACCAAATGTGACTTACCCTTCTCACAGAATTCCTCTGGCTGCTCCATGTATAACTCTTCCTCAAGATCACCGTGGAGGAATGCCGTCTTCACGTCCATCTGCTCGACCTCCAAGTCGAGACTGGTTGCCAATGCTAGCACCACCCGAATAGATGAATGCTTGACGACTGGCGAAAAGATCTCATCATAATCCATGCCTTTCCGCTGACCGTAGCCTTTAACTACCAGCCTCGCTTTGTATCGAGGGCGAGTAGCGTCATCCGTATGCTTCACTCTAAACACCCATCGATTCTTCAAAGCCTTCTTCCTTTGGCAATCATACCATCTCATAAATGGAGTTGGCGTGTAAGGAACTTATCTCCTCCTGTATAGCCTCCATCCACTCCTGCCTGTGTTCGTCTTCCATAGCCTCTGCAAAACTTTCGGGCTCTCCCCCGTCAGTCAATAACACATACTCACCCAGTGAGTATCTCGTAGATGGTCGACGCTCTCTGTCGCTCCTTCTCAGTGGAGCTACTGGTGCTGGCTGTATACCGACAGCCTCCTCCCCTTCAGGAACTGCCTCCCCAGCATGCTCATCCTCCTAAGGGACACCCTGACCACCATCAGCAGACTGATGATCAAGGTTGGGAGCAACTCTATGTACTGGCTTCCCCATAATTGGATCATCTGTGATGTCCTCTGGAAACTGCTCGAAGCGAAATTATCTAACTCAGGCAATTCCTCATCCTCAGAAGGCGTCTCGGAATCCTGAGTGTTGGTCATGGTCTGATCCTCGACGAACACCACGTTCCTACTTCTGTAGAGCTTTTTCCCACCGGGTCGTAGAGTCTATAGCCAAACTCATCCCGACCGTAGCCGACAAAGACGTATCGCCTCATCTTCGGCTCAAGTTTGGTCCTCTCGTCCTTCGGTACATGCACGAAGGCCTTACAGCCAAACACTCGCAGGTGATTGTATGACGGCTATTTCGTACCATACTTTGTCAGGCACATCACCTGCAAAGGAGCACTAGGAGACAAATTAATAATATAAGCAGCTGTGAGAAGAGTCTCACCCCAATAACTGCCCGACAAATTTGCTTCTGACAGCAAACACCGCACCCTCTCCATCAGTATCCTGTTCATGCGCTCCGCTACACCATTGAGCTGAGGTGTCTTGGGCGAGTCTTCTGGTTTCGTATCCCTTGCTCTCTGCAATACACATCAAAGGGACCAATATATTCGCCGCCGTTGTCGGACCGAACACATAATAACTTCTTGCATGTCTCTCTTTCAACAGAGGCCTGAAACTCTTTGAAAGTAGCAGCACATGATCCTTGGTCTTTAAGGCATAGACCCAAACCTTCTGGAACAGTCATCAATAAAAGTTACAAAGTAAGAAGCACCACCAATAGATTTTACCTTCATAGGACCGCAGACATCCGAGTGAATCAACTCGCAACGCCGGCTTCCTTGAACTTGGGTGACTTTGGAAAGACACCCTATTTTGCTTTCCAGCTAAGCAGTGCGTGCACTTCTCCAACTTTGTAGACCTGAGCCCTGGAATCACCTTCCTGTTTACCAAGTAGCCTCTCCTTCTCGCTGATATGGCCGAGCCGCCTGTGCCACAACTCGGTAGACGCATCACTGACTGCGTTCACCTCCTGTGCCCCATGTGCGTCCCCTCCATATAGTAGAGATCGGACTTCTTGCTTCCTCTGGCAATCACCATCGAACCTCTGGAAAGCTTCCACTGACTATTTCCGAAGAGACTAAAGAATCCCTCGTCATCCAACCTTCCAACCGACACCAGGTTGAAACGGATATCAGGGACATGACGAACATCTTTGAGAACAAGAACCGCACCCGTCTTCGTTCTCAAATGCACATCTCCAACGGCAACCGCCTTCGACACATCTCTATTGCCCATCTTCAATACTCTACAGTCACCTGTTGTGTAAGTAGCAAATAGTGCCATGTTGTGAGATACATGCGGTGAAGCCCCTGAGTCCACCAGCCAAGAATTGTTATCGCAGGCGAGGTTTGTAATGACCTTATCACGTACGACGATCACATCGCTTCCATGCATCGAGGCCACCGCTGTAGTGTTCTCTTCTTGCTTCCCCTTGTCACCCTTCTTCTCTCTCTTCTAAGCGAAACAGTTCTGCTTGATGTGGCCCTTCTTGCCACAATGGTAACACTCTGAGTCCTTGTAACGACCCTTGGATTTCCCTCTGCTCTTGTCTCTGCCACCACCTGGACCCCTGCTTTTGCCCCTTCCGCGGCTCTCTGAAACCAATGCCTCTGAGTGGTGGGATGTGGATAAAGTGTCCTGAGAACATCTCCGCATCTCTTCATTCAGCACCCCGCTCTTGGCAAACTCCAGACTGACCACGCCCGCTGGAGTAGAAGCGATCATAGATACTCGTACGGTCTCCATGAGTCTGGCAATGTACACAACAGCCACAGTCCTTGAACTTCGTCGTCGAACTTGACTCCCATTGAAGACACTGGTCAACCACGTCCTGGAAATCACTCAAGTGATCCGTAATAGACACCCCATCTTTGTACCGCAGACCCATCATCGTCCGGATCAGAAACAACTTGTTTACCCCAGTCTTCTTCGCGTACAAAGACTCCAGCTTATCCCATAACATCTTTGTGTCCTTAATATTGGCAACGTGGTTGTACACGTTCTCGTCAACGAACTTCTGATATATCCGTACACCTGTATATGCTCGAATTTCCAGTCCTCCTCGGATTTATTACTGGGTGTCACAACCTGCACCCACCGTGAGGGTACGAGTACGTAACAACGCCCAGCCTACGCCGCAGTGTCGGTGGTAGAACGCTGTTCTAGGTCATGAACTATAACTAGCATAATATGAATACTCTCTATAAGGAGGCCAACACAGAGGTACAACTCAATCACAATCTAAGGTAGAATGATAAAGATAGATAAACATGAAATCCAAAAGAGATACAGGAGATAGAAGTCTAAGTGTCTAAGATACATAATCCCAAAAATACATCTCAAAACTCAAATACAGTAATCCACAAGTAAATACAACTCCAGACAAAATGAAATAACTATCTAAACAACCTCTACTGTGTCTCCTCCAGGCTAGCAGGCAACCTCCAGGCTATCTGTAAAATTTATCAACAGGTCCAGTCAGGATAGGAGCGAGCACAATACATCTCACGCAGATCATAAGAGGTTAGAGAATATAAACATGCAAGAGAGTACGATACATGAAACTAAAGAAAGTACATGATGTAAACAAGAGAGAACTGTAATAGAAATATCTACTATAAGTAGAGAGCTACCAGTGACTAGTTTAGAGTACAAAGTCGACATGTGAACGGCTTGATTTGCACATGGCTATACTAAAGAGGTGTACATGGCTATTCTACTTTAGAATTGTTCACATGACTATTTATACTCCCCCAAGCCCCAATCAATACACAAGGATCCAGACAGGTTATGTTACGCACATGATTTTTACATGAAGCCCATAGATGGGTATACATGAAGTATTCACGAGGCTCAGAGAACTGAGTGCACATGAATTCCACACGAAGGCCCACGAAGGGTGCACATGAAGTATAGGTTATACATGAGATTCATGGAAAACACGACCGATCATAAAAGCACATAGAGTACACAAGCAAGCACGAACGAGCATGAAGCACATGATAAACATGATAACATGAGAGCGAGGAATACACGATGTACATGAAACACATGACACAATGTATCCGATGCTCCCGAGGGGGATAACATCTCAAGCAAGGATCCATATAGTACCAATCCGTGATAATGTCGTGACAGCATCAAATAAGGTAAACTAGAGCAGGAATATAATTCTAAGCAAGTTATGAAATGATCAGAGAATGTACTCGCCTGCTATCTGAATGTCCAAAGGAAATGTATTGTCCGAGGAGAGGTGTTGGCTCCTATTTAGAACAGCACAAGTCACAACATGTCCAGAAGGGTAATATAAAGCACTACATTATATTCTACATGAATCTAGGTCAAAC
The DNA here is from genome assembly GCA_029216955.1 of Iris pallida. Taxonomy (NCBI): domain Eukaryota; kingdom Viridiplantae; phylum Streptophyta; class Magnoliopsida; order Asparagales; family Iridaceae; genus Iris; species Iris pallida. Next base: position 62,713 of record JANAVB010035584.1, read on the forward strand.
TAGGCCAAAGTCAACCCTTGGTCAACTCTGGTCAACTGCACTAGTCAAACTAGGTCATGTCCTAACCCAGCAAGTCTTACTAGGCCTAACCAAGACTATCCTAGCAAGCACACATCAATACAAGGCTATACAAGCCAACATACACCCAACTCTATATAGCATACAATTATTCAATACTCAAATAGGCAAGAATTCACATTGGATATACACTAGGTAATCTATTACTTTAAACTATATATGTCTACACATTTATACACATGCATATATTGGTATTCAATATTAGGTCTATAATCATGGCATTTCAAATGGTTATATAAACTTATATATTACAACACAATATGCTAACATATATATACTATACATACATAGCTAAGTTAACTATATTCATAAATACTTATTTAAGAGGCTATGTGTGTATGTAAATGGCAAAGGGACAAGTGAGGGTTAAATGAGCATACATAGTGTATACATATCAAAGAGTGTCAAAGTGTAAGTGAACAAAGTGTCAAGTGTGATAGTATCTACATAGTGTAAGGGGTACATGAGGTAATATAGGATTTGTGTTAACATAGAACATTATATCTCATTAACTTGTATATTGCATACATTACATCTATTATTACATTACATTCATGCTTACATTCATTCATCATTCATTTATTCTCTTGCACTACTATATGCACCATACATTACATACTATGGAACCTACATATTCATTACAAGCCATACTTATACATGCTTACATTAGATAGGATACTTACACCTCATACATCATTTATTTAAACATTTACTCATGCTTGCATTCTCTATTTAATTACATAATGTATATACATTAACATGGGTTAAAATTAAATAGAACATTATATTACACACAAGGGTGCACAAAATACATATGCCGAATAGTAACTCCTACTAATAATCAATATTGTACCATCTCAGCATGAAGTAAAATCTAGGATTAAATTATGTTATAGATCTATGTGTTATCTTTCCAAAACTTCAAACGGATCGCATTTTCGTTTTCGGAAACTCCCGGAATCGCGAAAACACCGAGAACGCGTTTGTCTTTCGTACAGCTGACACTCAAATAATTCTCCAGAAAGTTACATAAAGAATTAGGCCTATTAATATATGTTTTTGGAAATCTAACTTCAATACGCTTCTTTTAAAAAAAAGGGAGATTAAACCGAGTTTTGAGTAGAAGTTATGACATTTCTAAGTTAGGGCTGAAATTAAAACGTGGATAAAAATCATGATGGATTTGGGTAGTTTGAGACAAAAGAACACAAGTATATAACATAATATATCAAGAACTCACTCTCTACACTAATATATATATATATATATATATATATATATATATATATATATATATATATATATATATATATATATATATATATATATATATATATATATATATATATATATATATATGAGACACTATAGAACACATCTCCAATACAAAAATATGAGATTAAACATGTAATAATTTATTCATACATAACAACAATACATAGTGTGTCCAAATTTGGGGTTTTCCCACATGGACACAACCACAACACAAAGGACACTCCTATGACCTCCAAATGGACACGAAATGGACACAAATGGAGATACAACCATGGAGGTCATTCCTATGGGTTCAAAATAGACCTATATGCATGAGGAAATGAAAAGGAGAAGGAATTTATACCTCCCGGTAGATCGAATCGAAGAAAAGCCTTCCCGGAGCGACACCGACACGTAGATATTCCAAAAGGACACGAACGAGCTCCGAATCCTCCCAAACTTGGGTAGCTTCCTCCTTGGCTAGAATGGAGAAGGAAAGAAGAAGATTTGGTGGCGAAATGGAAGGATTTGGTGGAAAAATTGCTAGGGATTGCTCTCTAGGAATTTGGGGGAACGAGAGAGAGTGTGGATCAGAATAACGAAATGAACTTGAGCCTATCCTCTCCCAAAGTGGCTGGCCATATGGGACTATTTGTCCTATTATGGTAAGGTCCAAAATGCCCCCACTAACCTATTCTATGAGTATTAGGAAAGGGCTAATTGGTTGGGGCTAAATTAGTCATTCTAAAGTCTCTAATCACACTAACCTTATCCATAATAATTAGTCTAACCTCTAACTAAAATATTTCTATCATGTGGACTAAAATTAATATCATGTGGGCCATGCCTAACTAGTGTGTGGGTCCCACTAGAGTCAAACTACTCCCGGGTCCCCGTTTTAAGTCGGATTGAGTTGAAATTCGAACCGACTCAAATAACCCCAAAACAATATCATAAATAATAAAATAAATTTCAACCCCAAAATAATATCATAAATAATAAAATAAAATTTAAAAATATTTAAAAATGTAAAATGACAAAATATCATTGTTTCTGAAAACTGGGGGTGACAAATCTATCCACCTTAAAAAAATTTCGTCCTCGAAATTAAAACAAAGCAATCACAGGAAACACATGCAGAGAACAATCTCATTCAAATACTTTTCAAAAAAAATAGCAATAAAAAAAATCTCTTTGAGTCACATCAAACATTTGTAAATAAAAACTGATACGTGTCCGATACGGACACAAAACCATCACAAAATCACACCTATCAAAGGTCAAAATCAACAATCACCAACGCAATAAATATAAAATAATTCAAAGAGGTCAAATGCAAAATATCCTTAGACCAAAAATGACATTAAAATATCCTAATCACATGGTTAGGCTCTAGGTCAAACAGTCTCTAGGTTTTCACTAGCAAAACATCAAAATCATAAGTCATAATTTTAAATAGTTTTAAAATAATTTAAAAATTACCAAAAATTATATCATGATTTAAATGTCAAATCAATAAATGATTAAAATTTCCAAATTTTAAAATTATCCTCATTTTAGAGAACTGGGTGTTACAAGTCTACCCACCTTAGAAAAATTTTGTCCTCGAAATTAAAATGTTCATACTCCTTCTAGGTCAAACCCCCCACAATCAAAGTCTCAGAACTTAAACAATCATACGATTTAAAAGGATGACATGCAGGTCATGGCATACGGTGGTAGTGAAAGTCTCATCTAGGTATACTAGTCATGCTAAACCAAAACAGTCATAGGATATCAAAACACACAAGCAATCTAGGGTGCTAAACTAGAAAAGATACAGAAATAACAATCATCAAGACTGTAAGGCAGTCTACCATCCTATATGAAAACTGGTACTTATCAAAATAAAATAAAGTTAACTACCATTTATCTAATAAGGGGTACTATTCAAGAAAATCAAAAGTTAAAGAATGAAAGCCAATTGCATGGAAATACAATCACAATATTTATATATATAGCGTTAGAGAGGGAAAAGCTAGCATTATGTACAAGTTATGTAGTTATTGTATGTATGGGTGTATGTGGACATGTTCATATGGTTAGATAATAGGCGTGTGTATGTGAAATATACATGAAAGTGCATAGGAGGATTTGGGGTTTCAAACAATAACTATCAAGTTACACTAATCATGGCATATTGGTTAAACAATCTACAATACACAACTCATTTGCTCATAACATGCATGGCTAACCATGTATATATGTATAATAAAGAGGTAGAGATTTAGTTATGTATGTATATACATTATAACATGTATGCTAAGCTCTATATATATCTATATAGATATATAATCATGACATAGAGAGGAAGAGTTAGGTTACATGACAGGGTATACTAAGTTAGGGTGTGTGTGTGTCCTTGTACATGGTTATAGCTTAGTATTGAAAGATTAAACCCAGTTTTAGTTCAGCATCTACATACAAATCTAAAATAAGCTAACATTTAAACCAGTACAATATTAACATAATGCAATTTCAAAATTTAGGAGTTTGAAACATCACAACTAATCTCAATGCTCCCAATACATCCTAACATGATAGAAATGAAACCCTAATATACTATCAATACATTTATCTACGCATACAGTTCAATATTACATGTTAAATCTAAAATTGAACTAAACATGGAAATCAATGTAAAAATATTAACATGTATTCAGTTTTCAGGATTTTGGAGAATTTGCACATCAAAACCAACTCAATGTTTATCACAACCTAACATGTAAGAATATGGAACCTAAATTTATCCCTACAACAACAATGTACACAGCTCTAAATATTACATTTAAAACAATCAATTTGAACTAATTTAAAATCCCGTATCAAGGGTTAATATGCACACAGTCTCAGATTTGACAAATTTAAACACAAAACTCAACCAAATTTTTTTTTGAATTGAAACCCTACGTATAACATACATGTCACGACCCGGTCCCAATTGCTTGGGTCGAATCGGATCATGCCCAGCCTGCACCGTTGTTGAGACGGCGGCAGTAAGCTGTTCAGTAGCAGGTAACCATACAACACTATATTTGTCACAACTCAACATTCGGAAATTTAAAACTTTATTAAACTTTTACATGAAATAAAAGATACAACTTAAACCATTTTTTATACATCACGAATAAAAGAAAACTCTAGGCAAACAGCTCAGCAATCTTGAATTCCTCGTCTTGGGATCGCGTAACAAAGCCTCATCAGTGATACCTAAAATGTTGGGTCTCCAGTCAGGAGGGAGCAAAGTACAATTACGAATATCCAATAATTCAAATAATAATTTGAAATTTGCAATGTTAAACAATTTGAAATACTTTAACAATATTTTTCACAATTCTACAATTAAAAATAATGTGTTTTGAGTAGGTAACGAACTATGACCGGCTTGGGATGATTCAATATCCTAATGATACGGTCCGGCCTATCCTCGTGTATAGGAGGAATCAGCTCGCACAATCAATGATGCAATATAGGGGTATTGGTCATAGACGCTACACTACTCCCTCAATATCCCGAGTCAATCAGATTCAATCAATGAGTCAATATTCAAACTCTATGAGAGAGTTCCGTGTAGCAATGTGGTTTAAAATTGCAATAAAACATTTACTAGATAAATTACCAAATAGACATAACTGCACTTGCCTTTGTTTTATTGACTGGATTCGTTTGTTGATTCCGGGGTGATGCTAGTACAGTCCTCGAAACCCTACAATTGAGAATTTAACTCAGATTCGTTGTATAACCAAGCTAAGTGTGCTAGTTGCAATCTCTAGTAGTCATGTCCTAGTCAGGTTTTAGGTTGTATTAAACTACAGCTAATGGTTACGTCGCAACTACATGCGTTGATTAAGCCGGTTAATTGATTTATTTGGAAATACACGAGAATCGATTACAATTTGGAAAACTTTGTGTTTTGTAATATATTTATAAAAATACAATTTCTTTTAGTGATAAACCGTGAACTAGTTATTTAATAACATTTTATCCATTTTAATTAAATTCGTAATTAATCAGTAAATTACACTCTAATCTACGATTTATGCGTCTAAACATAAACCACCCAAATTCACATCCACCAGAAAAATAAAATAAACTATGCTACACAATACAATGGCACAGCTAATGATCCTAGGGTGGGCTTATGCCCTGTACAATTTTCTTTTACATCAAATAAGAGAAAAGTGATTTAATTACTAAATAAAGTGCAATAAATAAATAACTATATTAATTAGCCTAAATATTAAATAAATAATTTAAAAAGATAGCTAAGAGTCTCAGACTCGGTCCATTCCTCAAACTTCGGCTAATACCACAACGTCCGGTCGGACCGGTGCGTTTGCATTTCGCCGGGCCCACAGACCGGTACGGTCGTCACCCGAAAATAATATTATTTCCGAAAAATCATTTTAAATCATTTTAATAATTTTGTAAAAATTCTGGCAGTATTTTCTCTGTTTTTGGTCAACCCAAAAACTGGGAAATGCTTCCGATTTTCCTGCAAAAGAATTCCCAAACCCGGAATATATATATATAACCATCCACAGAAAAATTTTCGAGATTAATTCGAAGAACCCGAAAATATCGAAAATTCCCGAAATCCACAGAACTATATATATTTTCAAAACTAGAACTCATAAAATCCAATTCCGAACCAATATCAGAAACAAAAGAACCAAGTATGTATATATATTCAAATTCCAATTTTTATCCCGATAATTCTCGGAAAACCCGAGAATTGAAAACTCGGAACCTTTCCGAAAGAATTCTCGGAAATCCCGAGAATTCTACAGAACATTGTTCTGTCCGAAATAATCCAACAAATCACAGATCAGCAAAACATTTCCGAAGAATTTCGGAAAAATAAAATCTATAACGTAAATGTAACGTTACCGAAAAATCCGAATTCTCGAAGAATTCAGTTGGACCAGAATAACATCATAGACAAAAGTGATTAACGGGTCAGAGTTTACCCAAAACAACGGAAATCCCGAAACGGAACTCGGAACGGAGACGTCACTGCTCGGAAATGGAACACCAACAGAGCACACGGCCACGCGGATCAGCACCGGGAAGCAAACAGGGGCAAACGCCGGCGGTCGGACGGCCACCGGGGTCGGGCGCCGGAGTCAGCAGGTGCGCCGGAGGGTGGCGTCGGCCTGGAAACTCGCCGGGACGTCGGGTTGGCGCGGCCAGCCACGGGAAGGGGCGCCGGGGGTGTGCCGGCCTGAGAGTTCGCCGGGGAGGAGCGGCCCGGTGGGGTCGGCTCGGATCGGCCTCGCCGGAAAATAGTTGGTAGAAGAGTGGGTTTTGAAGATGGAGAAAAAAAATAGTTTGGAATGAGGAAGAATGAAGGGGATTTGGCTTTATATAGAAAGATAGGTTAGGGGGTTACCACCTTGGGGAAGAGGAAGGGCCATCATGGCCATCAATGGCCGGTGGTGGGGAGGAGGCCTATGGTCGAGCGTTCAAAACCAAAGAGTTTTCGGTTCCAACCTAAAAGAACAGCAAACACCAAAAAGGAATACTCATTCATTCAGAATGAATGAAAACTCATTCCTAGTCTTATGAAAGGAAATGGGTTAAGTACTCTTGCCCATTGGGTTTGGACTCTTTGAATATGGGCCAATGTTTTGGGCTAAAGTTTAGACTTCTAAAAAAATGGTTTTAAGGACTAAAAATTCCCTAATGAGTTTTGTCAATAAAAGGGTAAATGACTTTTGGCCAAATGGACCTAAGTCTAAGGGCTATTAAAGCTTTAGCTATATATCTCAATGGTTTTGGGCTTCCTAATTGGGCTTAAGGAATTTAACTATGGGGTTAAGAACAACAAGTTTTGAGCCAGAAATCGATATTCAAAAGAAAATAAATTCTTCAATATTGAAAATTCTAAAATTCATTAAAATATTTTAAGTTTATTTGATTTTTAGGATCGGGTCTGGCCAACAAACAAAATTCTATGATAAAAATAAAAAATATTTTTCATAAATTTACAAAATTTAAATAATAGTATTCTAACACTAAATTATCAGAAAATTTCCGGGTTTCACAACCTTCCCTCCTTAGAAAATTTCGTCCTCGAAATTTAAAGGTATGGTAGAAAAGACAACATGTACGGGTACTGCGCCCTAACTCAGATCCAACCATAAGAATTTCCAAGGCAGTCGTGGATGAGACGGTTTAGGGGCAAGTTTCATTTATGGTGACATCCATGCAGAAAGAATACAAAAAAAAACGAACCAAAATACACGAGGTTGATCAGACCATCATGCACCGGTCCTGATTAGACAATATTAGTGGGTGCACCCAATAAAATACCGTCATGATCAAGCTTGACAAAAATAGCTTGCAAAACTAGGCTAACTTCGTCAGCATCAGTCAAGTTTAGAAAGAAAAGATAAGAAAATAAGTGATGACTCGAATTCTGATCTTCTTCTTACATCTGACTAGGCTTGCAACTGGTTTCTCTGGCACTGAAAGGTTAAGTCCAAACTTGAACTCTGAATTATCCAAAATGTGACTCGGATCCGAAGTGTAGCATCTGAGCTGGCCTCAATTTCCTGCTCCGTCGAAACTGATTGTTCCTCTGGTAGAAGAAACTTCACCAAATGCAATTTGGTCTTCCCAAGACCTACCAAATTTCGAGACGCAACATCTCAAACATCTTCAAGCGTCTGGACCTCTCTGATTGCTTGCCCCGCGGTACTCCATGAATCTGGTAGATGTGCTTCTCGTACAATGCTGCCCACTTCTTAGTGGATAAACCAACTTGAAGGAAATTAAAGTGTGCTGACTTAGTCAGTCGGTTCATTATAATCCAATTGGTGTTCTTCCCTCCTTGGAATCAAGGCAAATCTAACACATAGTCCATCGTTATGTGCTCCTACTTCCGGTCCGGAATGCCCAACGACTGTAGAAGCCCTGCGGGTCTCTGTCGACTAGCCTTCACTTGTTAACAAATAAAACATCTAACCTCAATTCTGAATACATCCTTCTTCATTCCATACTACCCAATAATAGTACGCATATCCCAATACGTATTGCTAGGATGTATGAAATACTGGTGCGCTTCTTGCATTAGTTCGTTCCTCAGTTCGCCAGATAGTACAAAAAGCCTCGTACCATTCTTCAGAGCTCCATTATTGGCGATTTGAGAAACCTTCAAGTGTTCCTGCCAACACTTGATCTCTAAGTCTGCAAAGTGCCTCGTTTTGAAACTACGTCCTCTTGATTTTGTCCATCAGCCTCGAACTTCATCAATACTGAATCAGCATCCAGCTCCGTCCTTCTATCTCCAGGTAGTAACCTCCAGTCCAAACTTCTTGATATCTTCTAGCAGGTGCTAGTCCTTGGTTACGAACTTCGCCATCAGTATCGACCAAGTGCAACAACAACCACATTAGCCTTACCTGAATGGTACTGCAGGTTGATTTAGAAATCCTTCATCTGCTTCAACCATCTTCTTAGTCTAACATTCAGCCCTTTCTGAGTGAAGACATATTTCAGACTTTTGTAGTCCGTATATATTTCACTCCCTTTCCATAAAAATCATGCTTCCATAGCTTCAAAGTAAAGATAATTGCAGCAATTCAAATTAGGTGTGGGATGATTCTTCTCATGAGTCTGTAGTTGCCTACATGTGTAAGCAATTACTTTCCCATGTTGTTGAAGAACGCAGTCCAGTCCTTTTCCAGAGACATTACTGTAAATTGAGAACCCACCGGTTCCTGCGGGTAGCGCAAGGATTGGTGTAGTGGTAAGTCTCTTCTTCAGCTCCTCAATGCCGTCTGGCAATCTTTCGTTCAGATGAACTCTTCATTCTTCCAAGTGAGCTTCGCCATCGGCTCAGCAATCTTGGCAAAATCCTTCACGAACTTCTGATAGTAGCCAGCCAAGTTCAAGGATCTTCCGAATTGAACTTGGGGTATACCCCTCTTCAACAACAGCTATTTTCCATCGAAGTTTTTCTCTTGACAACATGGCCAAAAGTCCACCTTGTCAAAGATCCACTTACCATAAAACTTCTTTTTCCTCAAAGTTTCCAAAACTTCCTCAGGTGTTCTTCATGCTCTTCTTCAGTCTTCAAATATATCAGAAGGTTATCTATGGAGAAGATAAACTGATTCAAATACTCATGAAAATCTCTGTTCATGAGATTCATGAACACAGCAGAAGCATTTGTCAGTCTAACGTCCTGACCAAAGAAAACTACACATACTTGGTGTTTGAACGCCGTCTTGGAAATGTCCTCTTTCCTGACTTTGATTTGATGGTAGTCAAATCTTAAGTCAAACTTTGAAACACTCTAACTCCACACATCCAGATCAAACAGATCCTCGATCCGGGCAGAAAGTACTTGTTCTTTAGTGTCTGGTAATCGATGCACATTCGTTGTTCCATCTTTCTTGGGTACAAACAAGATAGGTGTTCCCTAAGGTGAAGTTCTATCTTGGATAAATCCTAGAGCCTTCATTGATCTGGTCCTTCATCTTCTATGAACTTCGAGTCTGCATCATGTCTTTGTAGGAGGCAAGGTCTGCTGGATAGAAAAAGGGTCCCTAGGTTGTGGCCTAACAGGTGTTGCTGGGTTATGAGCTCTGGTTTGATGGAAAGATAAAGGGCAGTCCTTTACCCGATGTTCAGCAGATCCACATGCCAAACATTGTCCCAAACTCTTGCGACAACTATCGACCTGATGACCAGGCCTCTTGCAGTAGTTACAAGCCCATAGCTTCTTACGATAAGGCTGCCGGAAAGTAGGGTACTTGATGGGACCCAAATATCTTCTAGATTCAAGGGTATCCTTCCTAGGACAAAAGTTCTGCTCTAACTTGGTTGGGGATAACTAAGGCTACATCATGACGTTCTTCTTGTCTTCTCTCGTGATAATCATCTGTTCCTGCTGGGCTTCATCTTGAGCTTTCTGGAACTCCAGGGTTTTTTGAAATAGGACAACCATTTGGAAGATGATTGCTGGTACTGGTGGAGCAACAAAATGAATAATCCACCAGAGAAATGCAATTCAGTTTGAGATGAGGTAGAAATCGCCAGTGTAGGAAAAACTTCACTGGATGCACTATGAGGAAGGTCAATCAGCCGCGAGGGAATAAACCCTGGACTTGGTTGAGTAGATGGGGTATGATCCGGAGATAACACCTCATTGCCAGCCGGATTGGTCTTGTCAATGGTCATTCTCTGGAAGGTTTAGGATGCAAACATAAGCAAGATATCCTACCAGTCTATAATCAAACAAAAATATTTATTTATAATATATTTCGGTCCTATGTTGTGACAAATTGATGTTCTAGTGTTCTAATTGTTTCTAGGTATGTTTTCCTAAGTTGTTGTTCAGACCTGCATGGGCCACCACTAAAAAATGTCACGACCCGGTCCCAATTGCTTGGGTCGAATCGGATCATGCCCAGCCTGCACCGTTGTTGAGACGGCAGCAGTAAGCTGTTCAGTAGCAGGTAACCATACAACAACACTATATTTGTCACAACTCAACATTCGGAAATTTAAAACTTTATTAAACTTTTACATGAAATAAAAGATACAACTTAAACCATTTTTTATACATCACGAATAAAAGAAAACTCTAGGCAAACAGCTCAGCAATCTTGAATTCCTCGTCTTGGGATCGCGTAACAAAGCCTCATCAGTGATACCTAAAATATTGGGTCTCCAGTCAGGAGGGAGCAAAGTACAATTACGAATATCCAATAATTCAAATAATAATTTAAAATTTGCAATGTTAAACAATTTGAAATACTTTAACAATATTTTTCACAATTCTACAATTAAAAACAATGTGTTTTGAGTAGGTAACGAACTATGACCGGCTTGGGATGATTCAATTATATCCTAATGATACGGTCCGGCCTATCCTCGTGTATAGGAGGAATCAGCTCGCACAATCAATGATGCAATATAGGGGTATTGGTCATAGACGCTACACTACTCCCCCAATATCTCGAGTCAATCAGATTCAATCAATGAGTCAATATTCAAACTCTATGAGAGAGTTCCGTGTAGCAATGTGGTTTAAAATTGCAATAAAACATTTACTAGATAAATTACCAAATAGACATAACTGCACTTGCCTTTGTTTTATTGACTGGATTCGTTTGTTGATTCCGGGGTGATGCTAGTACAGTCCTCGAAACCCTACAATTGAGAATTTAACTCAGATTCGTTGTATAACCAAGCTAAGTGTGCTAGTTGCAATCTCTTAGTCATGTCCTAGTCAGGTTTTAGGTTGTATTAAACTACAGCTAACGGTTACGTCGCAACTACATGAGTTGATTAAGCCGGTTAATTGATTTATTTGGAAATACACGAGAATCGATTACAATTTGGAAAACTTTGTGTTTTGTAATATATTTATAAAAATACAATTTCTTTTAGTGATAAACCGTGAACTAGTTATTTAATAACATTTTATCCATTTTAATTAAATTCGTAATTAATCAGTAAATTACACTCTAATCTACGATTTATGCGTCTAAACACAAACCACCCAAATTCACATCCACCAGAAAAATAAAATAAAACTATGCTACACAATACAATGGCACAGCTAATGATCCTAGGGTGGGCTTATGCC
>JANAVB010035585.1:0-30279 GCA_029216955.1 Iris pallida
CGAGTCTTTCATGCGGCTCTTCTTTATGCTGACCAATTTGTCCCAAAGTACTCATGCGGTCAGTTTGATCCGCATGAACCCTATATTTTCTATGCTTCTACAAGACCCCTTTCAAAGTTTTCAAATTACAAATTTGGAACACTTTGAATAAGAAGCATGGAGATTTGTCAAGCCGCAGGGAGTCTTCGAGTTAGGAGAGACATTGTGCCGCAGGAAGATCTTGTGCTGCAGGGAGATCCTATCCATACTACTAATTGTCACTACTGTATTTAATGTCTTGATTTGGTTTTGCATTTGGGTTCTATTTTCGAGATAAAGTTGATGGTTACTAAGGATAAAATCTCCAAACGTCATCATTATCTTTAATGGATCCGAGAATCGAAACGACGCTCTTTCGAAACCTTATAAATATGGGTCATTCGGAGAGAGAGATTTTTCTCCTTCACCTTCTTCTCCTTCGTCTTCATTATCCCTGTCATCCTTTCTGTCCCAGTTAGCCATGGCTGCAAAAGCTTCCAAGTCGACTGGTGCTGCGTCCAAAGGGAAGTGACTCGCCTCTCCGTCGAGAGCTGTCGATGTCGTCCTACGAATGTAACTAATTTGAATAAATAGAATACATTCACCCCATTCTTTGTTTGTGGTATTTGTGGTCTTGTGTACTAGAGGGCCTAATACAGCATTTGTGTTTGATAAAGGATATCCCACTGGGGGACTTTTTGTGGACCTATTGCCCTTTTATGCATCTAGAAATACAAGCAAATAGATTTGAATGATATTTTGTGGACCTACTACTCTTTTTGTGCACCGATGGTGCGAGTAATAGATTAGGATAACTTCTGTGGACTTATTACCCTTTTGCGCACTGGTGGTGCGAGTAATAGATTTTGAGACAAAACCCAACAGAGGTAATATGGACGTGATAGGTTTTGTTGTCTTAACACCATGTCTTTTATCCCGGGTTGGGTACAGGTGTTAAGTCGGAGACTATCGATATCAGAGGTAATATGGATGTGACACACGATAATCAGGAATAATCTTCGGTGGACCTATTACTCTTCTGCGCACTGGTGGTGCGAGTAATAGATTTTGAGACAAAACCCAACAGAGGTAATATGGACGTGATAGGTTTTGTGGTCTTAACACCATGTCTTTTATTATGGGTTGGGTACAGGTGTTAAGTCGGGAGACTATCGGTATCAGAGGTAATACGGAAGTGATATACGATAATCAGGACTAGAAAGTTTGCTCAGAGATAACGATAAGCTGGCAGACTCCTGTGTGAAAAGCATTAGAGTGGAAGTTCAAAGTCATCATACATGACTCGCCACTCAGGAGATACGATGTGAATCTACTTGGAGTAAAATAGAGTGTGAGTTCAGAGGTACTTGGTGTACATAACTCGATGGCCTGGGAGATTTGGTAGTTTAAGGAAGTACCAGCATGTCCTTAGACATAGTATCTCTTCAGGAATTTGCCATTTATGGGCATCATGAGCAAGTCCCCGTTCTGTTTCGTGAGCCGGTATGCGCCGTTGGAGAATACGGTCTCGATGATGTATGGACCCTCCCACTTGGGCTAGAATTTGTCGGCGGTTTTGTGAGTCATGACCATCGGTCTGCGAACGACAAGACAAGATCGCCTATTTAGAATGTCCTCTGTTTAACTTTCTTATTAAAGGCCCGGAAGATGTGTGCTTGATAGAGCTCGATGCTTTGTTGAGCTTGTAAGCACTTCTCGTCTAAAGCTTCCAATTCTTGTAGCCATCGGCGGTAGTTATCGTCTGATGTCGACCGGTAAGTAAGTGCCACACGAAGTGAGGGTATCTGAGTCTTCAATAAGAGAATTGCCTCGCTCCTATATACCAGAAAGAATGGTGTATTTCCTGTAGCCGTCGACTCGTAGTCGGTACATCCATAAACATCCGCACAGCTTTTTATTCCAATGCGCTTGTTTGAAGACACAAACTTCTTGAGAAGCTTGATTATGGTCTTGTTAAAGGCTTCAGCCAGACCATTAGCTGATGGGTTGTAGGCCGTTGAAGTCACATTCTGAATCTGATTCTTATCACAGAATTGATAGCAGGTATGGCTTGCGAACTGCGGACCATTATCATAAATGATCCTCCGTGGCAGTTCAAAACGGTAAATGACGTAATGTTTTATGAAACTGATCACGTTTGATGTCTTTACCTCTGCAGCAGAACAACTTCCGTCCACTTGGAGAAGTAATCGTGATTTCAAGTATAAACCGGTGCCCCCTAGATGACGACGGGGTGATTGGGCCAATAATGTCCATTCCCCAGGCTTCAAATGGCCAAGAGGCCACTGTTGGGTACAAGAATTTGGATGACAGATGTATGAAATATGCATGGATCTGACAAGCCTTACACTTCTTGGTATAATCAACTGCGTCTGCTACCATCGTAGGCCAGTAGTAATCCATCCGACGGAGACGGTCCTGCAACTTCAAGCCCGGTTGGTGAGCCCTGCAAACGCCATCGTGAGCCTCGCGTAAGGCTTCTTTGGCTTCATTTGACAGACATCTTAGTAGTAGTCCGTTGTAAGATCGTCGATATATTATTTTGTTTTTGTGTCATAAAAGAATCTGAGAGAAGGCCTTCTGATTGAAGTTGCTTCTTTCATATTCTTAGGTAGGATTCCGTAGACTGCAAAGCGATGAACGGGAGTCTCCAGTCTTGCACATCATTGGTTATCTGGGAGGAGTAACTCATATCCAGTTGAACGTTATTTTTGGGACATACCAACTCATGGCCTATCATGTCAACTAGATGATGAGCATAATTTGGAACCGCCAAAGAAGCGACGAGGCCTGCTAGGGTATCGGCTTCAATATTCTGGAGTCGAGGAACATGCTCTATAAAGAACCCCTCAAGGTTGCTATAATGGCAATTGCTGTCTGATGATAGGGAATCAGGTTCGCGTTACGAACCTCGTACGAGTACTACCAAAATAAGTCATATTACCGACGTAATTAGCGACGTTTTAAGAAAACGTCGCAGGAAAACAATAATTTAGCGACGTTTTTTATATAGTCGCAAGACGTCATTATTAGCGACTGACAGCGACGTTCTGCGACGTATTTAAACTACGTTTGCTTTTAAAGAGCTCACATCGCGTATAAGTGATAAACGTCGCTAATATTAGTGATATTAGCGACGTTTAACGACGTATTTATTACTTCATCGCTAATATCACTGATATTAGCGACGTTTACCGACATTCAATATGACGTCCTAAATTGAAAATATAGGTCAGGTTCGAGTTTTCTTCCCCCCATTATTTTTGCCCCAAATTTCTTTCATCCTTCCCCCCGACCCCGATCCGGCGACCCCCACCCCCCTCGGCCCCCGACCGACCCCCTCGGCGACCCCCACCGACCTCGGCGACCCCCACCCCCCTTGGCGACCCCTCTCCTCTCCCCAACCCAAACTATTCCCTCTTTTCTCCCCAACCCTCCCCCTCCCCCCATCAGCTCCCCGACCCCCTCGGTGACCGCCGCTCCCGGACCCCCTCCTCCGGAGATCGTCGACCCCCTCCCCCCTCGCCATCGCCGCGCCCGATCCCTCGTTCGAGCGTCCCTCCCGTTCGCCAGAGCCAGCTCCAGCCACCTCCACCGATGCTCCCCCTCGCCGTCACCGCTCCCCCTCCGTCGCCCTCCCCTCCTGCCATGGTTGATCAGGTAAACCCTAACCCTAACCGGCTCGTATACATATGGATACGACACTTTGACATGACACAACACTTTGACATACACACACTTTGACACATGACACAACACTGACGCACACATACTATGACACCTATGTGCTCAAATTTTGGCTAAATTAGGGTATTCTAGATATAAGATAAATAATATGCTAAATTACTACCCAAACTTTATTCTCATATTGATACATAATATTCACAAATACCCTAGTTACAGACATTACTATTGGTGTTATTGGACTCCTAGCTTAGCTTAGCCCATTAAGCCCTAACCCATATACTTAGTACATGATTATGCAGAGTAACTCCTCTAATATGACTCATGCAGAGTCACAGTCTTTCTACTGAAGCTAACTCATACAAATATCCATCTTCTTTCACAGTTTAGTTAGTCTACATCTAACACCAACTGTTTGGCCCTCCATATACTAATATGGTTGTCTAAAATAAATCCAACTACCTAATGTTGATTCACCACTTCATAAACCATTCCAAACATCATTCCTACTGTTAACATTAGTGCAACCTGTCTAGGTGAGTACTCAATTGGAAACATTAAATGCTTACTCTCAGCTAAGGTTAACATCATAAATTTGACATGAAGAAGGATTCAGTTATGATACTTGACCATAGTGTCAGAGTCTTAATTGTAAAGGATCACTTGCTCGAACCTACCTCTATCCACTTCAATATCTGCAACCTAACATTCTAAACCAACTGATTTGCCAACATCTGATTCAATATGCCTAGGACTATAAGTCCAAAAGTTCTTTTAGTAATACTATATACTTGACTTATAAAGTTATGTTAGTATAAAGTGACGGTTTAGCTTAGATGCAATATAGCTAGATACATAATATATAGACTAATATCCTAAAACTTGACTTATACAACTTAGAAATGGCTAGTTTGACCAAGTTGGACTAGTTTAGCTTAGAGTTGACTCGGTTGGACTATACATAATATATAGACTAATATCCTAAAACTTGACTTATACAACTCATCCTTTGAGTGATATGCCACCGCGATCGCTGCACCGATGAAGGAGGGGATCGCTGAGGGGGGAGGGGGTCGTCGAGGGGGAGGAGCTCGTCGCGGGGGAAGGAGGGGGAGAACGAAAATTTTGGGTGAAAAAATGAAATGATCGAGCAACCAACCCTATATGAAATATTATAGCGACGTCCTTATGTAGACACGGGTGATATGCCGCCGCGATAATCTCTGACCACCGCACGCACAAACACGCAAAACAAAAGTTAGCAATGCGAAAGAAGATGACCGATAATCTCTAACCATTTAACATAAAATGTCATATGTACATATACTACGGAAAGTGTAGACCGCATGAACTGACAAACGAGAATTTGGGGATCAAAGTTGTAACAAGTAAAGTTGTTTTGGATATGTTCTATTCTTGTTAAGATCTTTGTGCACAAAGCAAGATATAACGAATGCAGAACATCTCTCGAGTTTACGACTCTTGTATGCTCTATACTTGAGTTACGAACTCGATATTTGTTCTGTATTCTCTATTTATAGCTTTCTTTGTGAACAAAGAGCTTGCAAGAGTTCTTTTTCCAAAGCACAACTTGACTTGTTTCAGCTTTGAGACCCTCATTTTCGTGCATCATTAGTTCATGTCGGTCTTCACTTTCTCCAGTAACTTCCTCCAATTAACTCTATCCCTCGGTTGAGCTACTATTTCAAAGCTTTGACACTTGCATATCATTCACTACCTTGATGTATCTAACAGAATTATGGAGCTGAATTACTATCTGCGGAATCGTACTTGAATGTACAACCGTCATCCTGATGACATGTGCGGTGTGCAGGATGAATTCATAGAGGTTGTACACCAGTTCCTGCAGTTTGCCAAGGCGTTCCCTCAGTACATGGACGGTACCAAAATTAAGTGTTCGTGTGTGGATGTCACAACTTGAAATATCATCCAAAGTGGATGTCACGTATCATTTATACTCGAAGGGTTTTACGCCGAATTACTATCAGTGGAGCGAGCACGAAGAACTTGTGTCTTTAGCATCGGAGTACGAGCCTTATGTGGATGTTCACAACAACGCTTCTTACGACGATGGGTTGGTGAACATAGTTTTTGACGCGCCGGGACTAGTTTTGATCCGGATGATCATGATGCACCTGAGGAGGCACCGAACCCCGATGCTGCACAGTTTACGGAGTTGCTGGAGAACAAGGACTCCATTATATCCTAGTTGTGAGGATCATTCACCGTTGGAGGTGGTTACAAGATTGTTCAGCATCAAGTCGAATTTAACATGTCGCAAGATTGCTACAACCGTCTTATGGAGTTGCTTATAGAAATATTGCCTGAGGGTGCGAAGTTGCCTAAAGACTTTACCGGTCTAAGAGGATGGTTAGATTGCTCTGGATGGGATACGAAAAAATCGATGCCTGTCGCAATGGGTGCATGTTGTACTACAAAGACGACAAGGATGAAGATGCCTGCAGATTTTGAGGTGTCGACGCTACAAGGCATGTGGTAGAGGAAAGTCTGTCGGTACCAGGAAGCCTACCTCTTCGATGCACTACTTGCCGTTGACGCCGCGGTTGCAGCGGTTGTTTACGGTGAAGGAAACTGCAGAAAACATGAGTTGGCATAAGCGGGAACATACCGAAAGAGTGTTGGATCACCCATCTGATGGAGAAGCAGAAGCACTTTGATCGAGAGTATCCAGATTTTGCTTCTGATCCGCGTAATGTCAGATTGGGTCTCTGCTCCGATGGTTTTACCCATTCGGACTTTCGGGATCCCAGTATTCGTATTGGCCTGTGATCGTCACCCCATACAATCTACCGCCTTGGATGTGCATGAAGACTTGTATATTTCTCACCGTTATTATCCCAGGTCCGAACAATCGAAAAGGAACATCGATGTGTATTTACAGCCATTGATTGATGAGTTGAATCATCTGTGGGAAGTAGGTTCCAACACGTACGATGTATCTAGAAAACAAAATTTCTCGATGCGGGCAGCACTTATGTGGACTATCAATGACTTTTCGGCCTATAGAATGTTATTGGATGGAGCACGCATGGTCGTCTTTCATGTCCGTATTGTATGGACAGCACTAAGGCTTTCCGTTTGAAACACGGAGGCAAACCGTGCTTCTTCGATTGTCATCGATAATTCCTGCCGAAGGATCATCCGTACCGAGGAACAGAATGCTTTTTGTGCTGGCATTGTGGAGAAGGCTAATCGCCCGCCAAGGTGGCCCAATACACGATATGGGAAGAGGTAAAAGATTTACCAAGAGCTATTGAGCAGCCTGCTACGGGCTACAAGTGTGACGGATTTGGTCGCACTCATAACTGGACGAAGAAGAGTATATTCTGGGATCTTCCATATTGGAGCACCAATCTGACTAGACATAACCTTGATGTCATGCATATCGAGAAGAATGTGTTTGACAACATAATTAATACTGTAATGGACGTAAAGGGAAGACAAAAGACAATCCAAAGGCTAGATTGGACTTGGAAGAAATATGTAGACGTCCTACATTGTATTTGTAGAGGACGAGAATTGGAAGTTGAAGCAGCCTAAGGCAAATTTCTCACTGGAGAAGGAGGATAAAGTGAGGCTTTGTAGGTGGATTCAAGGTCTAAAATTTCCAGATGGTTATGTTTCGAACTTGAGAAGATGCGTCGACCTTAAGGAGAACAAACTGACAGGTATGAAGAGCCATGATTGTCATGTATTCATGGAGCGGTTAATTCCGATTGTATTTCAGGAATCCTTATCGCAGGCAGTTTGGGATCCATTGACGGAGCTTAGCATAATTCTTCAGGGACCTTTGTTCTAAGAAATTGTTCGTTGATCCCTTTGTTCTAAGAAATTGCTCGTTGATCATCTAGAAAAACAAGAGAAGGACATTGCGGTAACCCTGTGCAAACTAGAGAGGGTGTTCTCTCCTGGATTCTTCGACTCTATGGAGCATTTGCCGATTCATCTTTCCTACGAGGCACGTTTGGTGGACCCGTCGAATATCGATGGATGTACCCGTTCGAGCGACATTTGAATCACCTAAAAAGAAAGGTGAAAATAAGGCTCAGGTCGAGGGTTCTATTTGTGAAGCCTATATTCTCGAGGAGATTACAAATTTCTACTCCTCCTATTCAAACCTCATGTTGCTACGAATAGAACGAGGGCTCTAAGAAATGACGACGAATATCAAGAATTTAATGATGGAATACTGAAAGTATTCAATGCGTCCGGAAAGCCTTCGGGGAAAATGAAAAAGAGATATTTGAATGACGAAGAGCTAAGGCTGCTCAGTTGTATGTATTACTCAATTGTGACGAGGATGAAGTGGAGAAGCTAGAGGGGTAAGTAAGGAATGATGAGTTTACGTCATCTCAATGTAATAGTATAAGCTAGTATTATTGTACTAATCGGCAGTTGCTTCATTGTTTTCCAGCACATATAATGATTAGTTGAGGCTGGTTAGACCCTACCTAACAGACGAAGCATTAGAATAAGAAAAAGATGTCATTTTCCTTTTTGGTTGAACGAATATGTAAGTAGCTCGGTAATTACTGGCCTCTTCTAATGCAACTGTGCAATAAATAACTTATTATCTCTTCTTTGATATTCAGGTCAATCGTCTAATTTCACCCGAGATTGAATTAATTAGAACTCTTACCAAGGGACTAATTACTTTTGTTAAAATATGGCCAAGTTACTGTGTCAATGGCTTTCGGTTCAAGTGGACAAATGCTCCGATCAGAGACAACTTCCTGGATCTTGATTCCATGAAAAACAGTTGTTTGTGTATCAAGTCTTCGAACTACAAAGACGTCGATCCAGGAAATGATTTCTTTGGCATCTTGCGAGAGATTGTGGAGTTATCATATAATAATGGTAGAGAACCTATAAAGATCGTATTGTTCAAGTGTGATTGGTTCGATCCGATTGAAAATCAAAGGTTAGAAAATTGACAAGCATGGTCTTGTGGATATAAACTACAAGCGTAGATATCAAGGCTACGAACCGTTTGTCCTAGCAACTCAGGCTCAGCTCGTGTACTTCACAGATTATCCGAGACGGGGAGCAACGAAGTCTGACTAGTGGGCAGTATGCAAGACTAAAGCTAGATATACTTTTGATGTCGACAAAAAAGCTTACCAGGAGGACGAGCTACCTCTTGTAACCAATATTGTCGATGTGGACTCCACAGAAGTTACGTATTACACGACACCTAATATAGAAGATGTAGAATTATCCGAAGAGGAAGACGAAGTCGACGAAGGCGAAGATGAAATTGAAGATGAGGAGGAAGAGGAAGATGAGGTCGAGGAAGACGAACAAAATTATTATTCTGAAGATGATTGAGAGAGATATACTTATCTAAACTTAGATGTTTCTTCTAGAAATATTATCTGGACTTAGATGTTTATTGTAGAATGTATCATCATATGTTGTCTTGGTTATTATTTGTCTTTGTTGTACTTTCATATTTCTAGTCTCTATTATTTGTTGTATTATCATATGCTGTTATCAGGTAAATCCGATAAATTATTACTAAGATAATATATTTAATTACAGGTAAGGAAGGTCGGTAACGCCGACATGGTGACCGTCTTCCTGGCCACCCATCGGAAGGGCGAAGGCCTTATTGACGAGAGGGTCGAGCAGACCTATGTAAGTATTACAATACGTTATCTTAATTTAATACTTCGTTTCAATTTTAATATAACTTAGTAAATATGATGCAAATAAATATTTATGTAGTTAGTAATAATAAGTACATTAATTAGAAATTATAAATTATAGAGTACTATCCATACTTTCTAGGCCGAGTATCAGAGGCTGCGGGAACGGGCGGCTGCTAGTGCACCTAATGCAGGAGAGGCCGGTACTTCTTCGCAGCCCACTCAAGCTCCATCGGCGGACGAGCTGTGGATGACCGCTGCTGGTGGACTCCATAGGGGTACGTACTACGGTATGGGATCCTATGGCGCCCTAGTTGTGACCCAATCCTCTAGGGCATCTCTTGCTAGTGTGCATGGTTTACAGCCGTCCCAGGAGTCTGCCCGAGTCCACCAGATGATGGAGTCTCTCCATGACGACCTGCTATGACGGATCGAGGAGCAGTCTCAGCACCCTACGGACGAACCTGTGCTGCTAGCACGATTAGATGCGCTCGACCGCGGTATTATGGAGCTCATGGAGACGACTAAGAGAACAGAGCGCAGCGTTGGAGGGTTAGAGCACACGGTGACGGAGCTGCAGATAGCACAGGTGACCATGACCGATAGGCTTGAGATTGGTGACAGATTCGATGGTCCAGAGCAGTGATAGACTGTTATCTACCATGGATTCATACAACCAGTGACTTATAGCATTGGAGCGTGCTGGTCCTCCGGGTGCGCCTTCATCGTCGTCGACTCTGCCACCTTTTTCATCGACACCGGCTCCACCGACGTCACTGCCTGCTCCATCTGTATCGATTTCACTTGAAGAGTATGAGTTGTTCTTATCCCTTCATCGCGGCGGTGCCCCTCCTATACCAGATCCCTAGTAGTCCTAGTTAGGACAGTTTGTTTGTGTTTGTTTGATCCTTTGTTTGTGACTTGGACATTTATTGGTTGTGTATACTTGGATGTTTGGATCCTATTTGTTGGTGTAACACCCTGTTTCTAAAAATTGGGGATTTTTGAAAAATTTATTATTTTTATTATTTATTAGTGGTATTTTAGTCATGGTGTGATTTTCTGGTGATTTTAGTTAAGATAAACCATTATCTAAGTCATGCTAAGTCATGACTTATGACTTTGTGATTTTGGTTAATATAACTTAGTGTAAACCCTAGTTTCTCTAACCTAGAAGTTGCCATGACCATGAGAACTTGACCATAGGCTTAGAATATCATTTTAGTGGTTTTTAGCCTAAGGGGTATTTTGGTAATTTTCTAGGGATTAAGAAGGATTAGTGAGATTTTACTATTCATGGACTTTTGATTTGTGACTTGATGGCCCCTAACCTAGTCTACCCTAATCCATAGGTTAGCTACTAACCTAGAATGACTAAGGGGATAGATATTAGTCATAGGATAAAGTGGGTTAAATATCTAGATATTACTTTTTAGATATTTTACCAAAACACTCAAATATCCAACCCCTTTACACAAGTCCAAGCCTTAGCCTAGAAGCAACCCAAGGACAACCCCCCCTACCCCATGGCAGCCAAGAGAACACCCCCTTGCCCCTCTCTCCTATATAGTTAGCACTTAGAATCATTCCCATGGTTTCATGAAAAACCAATTCACAAGAAAAACCTAAAAACCCTTCCACTCTTTTGACCATAACTTTCCTATTTCTCAAGCTTTGAACCTCTAGTTTTCTCCATTAGGTCACCTACAATCTAAGGGAGCCTAGGGAAGTGTGCTACTCAAGTTTCACCAAGGAAGGACAAGTTGGGCTTTGAGGCTAATCACCCTCATTTAGTGAAAATTCAAGATCTTGCACACATAGAGGTAAATGTATTTAAACCTAGTTAATATACTGGTTTTTCTTCATTATTGCATGCATATAGGTGTATACTAGCTGTGGGTAAAGTTTGGTGAAATCTAGGAATTGTTTGGTGTCGTATCGGACACGTATCCTAATTTATTTCATTGTATTTTACTGTTTTTTTAGCTCACTGTCACATTGATATTTACACACTGTTTTGTAGAACTTTTGAACCAAAACCTAGCCTAGCTAACCCTAAACCTAACCCTAAAACACTGAGCACAAATTGGGTTGTGTCGTGTCCAAAATCTGGACACGAAGCTCTCAGTTTCAACACTGTCTGGACACTGCACAGTACACAAAATGTGCCCTGCTACCACAGTGTCCAAACACACTCTACACGCCACTTGGACACGTCAAAATTGACACACGACACGGGGCATTGACTGACAGGTCATCCCCAAAGTTTGGGATGACCTCGTGTCGTGTCGGACACGGAATCGTCCCCGCAAGGGTCGCGCACTGCACTGCACAGAGCACATTTCAAGCGTGTCGTGTCGCACGGACACGCCACGTGGACACCTCGTAGTGACACGGGCATGTAGCCCTATAGTTGGCGTACACGAGGACACGAGCACGAGGTGCGTCGTGTCCTGTGTCGCGAGCACGAGATGAGTGCATCGCTGCACGACGCGGTGCAGAACACTGAGTATCAGTCGATTTCCTTCGACTGATACGGAGTTCGTGCCGTGTCCTGAGGACACGTGGACACGAGGCAGGCTACCTAAACCCTAGACCAACCCTAGGCGAACCTACCTACACGTGCACGAGACTTCTAGACACGTGTGCCGTGTCCTAGAGCGAAGTGCACGCGTGCACGACGCTGTGCGTGTATACGCGTATCAGTGTTTACCCGAGTCGTGTTTTCTCGTGTTTGGACACGTGAAAACGTGTCGTGGTGTCGTGTCAGTGTCCTAGGACACTAGTATATGTGCGGGGTGTCGGTTACCAATCCATAGGATCGAGTCTTAGCTCGTTTTAGAGGGTGTAATTCGAATTACCCTATATTCGAGTAACTGTACACTGTTTCCTGTTTTTTTAGGATTTTTCCAGTTTTGTAAGATCGATTTTCAAATCGATTTTAATAGGATTTATACATTGTACTAGTGTATATTAGTATGTATATATGTAGTATATATGTATTTGTGAGTGTGGGTCGAATTTGGGGAGTTTTGGTAGTGTGTGTGTGTAGTTATATGTATATACATATCTATGTATATATGTTATGTGTGTGTGTGTTTGGGGGTTTGATTGTGGGTTCCAGGTTCTGGAATTTCCCTCCTGTCCTGATCTCTCACACTCACTGTCTCACTCTCTCTCTCATTCAGTCTCTCTTTCTTTCCCTTTGTCTCTCTCTCTATGTCTCTATATATATAGGTATATATATATATAAGTTATATATATATGTATATACATATATGAGATATATGTATATATTGTACTAGTTTACTTTAGGTCAATATATATATATATATATATGTATGTGGTTGTATTATATATGTTATTCATACATTGGGTATATGGATATTGGGTGGTGGTTAGATAGTGTATATCTATATATATAGATATATATATATATATATATATATATATATATATATATATATATATATATATATATATATATATATATATATATATGTGACTCCTAGTTATAGGTTTATATGAAAACCCCATCTTTAGCCTATGGCCTAGGATTTCTAGCCTATGGCTTGGGACTAGCCCTAATGACCCAAAACCCTGCTAGAAAACCCTTGTTGACTAAGGGTTGACCAAAGTCAACATTTGGTCAAAAGTGACCTAGTTAACCTAGAAATGACTAGGAATGACCTAAATCAACTAGTTTGACTAGTTTGACTAAAACCCTAACTAGTTTAACTAGTGTTGACCATGTTTGACCTAATTACCCTAACTGACTAGTCTTTGTTTGACCAATGACTTAGCTGGTCTAAGTTGATCTAGACTTGATCCAGATTTATCATGTTGACTAGTATTTGACTAGTTGATTAAAGAGTTGACCAAGAGTTGACTTTTGACCAGTTTGACCTAGAATCATGTAGTATGCATTGTATACTTTATTTTTATCATTGTGGATACTTTGTGACTTGTATTGCTCTGACTAGGAGCCAGACACCTCTCCTCAGACTGCATATTCTCTACAGACATTCATACAGCAGGCGAGTACATTCTCTGACCGTTTCATACTTGTTCAGGCTTTACTTCTCGCTCTAGATTACTTTACTTGTTGCTGTCACATTGGTAACACGGATTGGTACTATATGGATCTTTACATGAGATGTTATCCCCCTCGGGAGCATCGGGTACTTCATGTTATGTGTGTTTCACTTTCATCATGTACTCCCATGCTTCTATTATTCATGTGCACTCATGTGATCATTTACTCTCATGTTTACTGAGCCCTCATGTATACAATCATGTGCACCCTTTCATGGGCCCCATGTGATATCATGTACAATAACGTAACTTGTATAGATCCTTGTGTATTGATTGGGGTACGGGGGAGTAGAAGTGGACATGTGAATAATTCCAAAGTAGTGTAGTCATGTACAAACTCAGTAGTATAGTCATGTATAAATTCTAGCCATTCACATGCCTATCTTGTGCTCTACATCACTAGTCACTCATAGTTCTCTATATACAGTAGATATTTCATTACAACTATCTCTTTTACAGCGTATATTTCCTTTCAGCAGTTCATGTATCTTACTCTATTGCCTGTATCGTATTTCCTAACCTGATATGCACTGCGTGAGATGTATTGTGCTCGTTCCCGTCCTGATTGGACCTGTTGAAAATATTACAGAGGATGAGGATGAGGCCTGGTGTCTACCTATTATGGAGCAGGACTAGATGATACTTGTATTGAGGACCCTCAGCAGGTTCCACCTACAGCTGAGGAGGATGTTCCAGTAGTCTAGACCAGTTTAGTCTAGGCAGTCTTTTCTATATTTACTTTTTGTCTCACATTCTGTGTTGTATTTTGAGATGTGGAGATGTATAGACTCTTAGACTTATTGTATTATGAGTTGACATTCTGGATATTATGTATCTTAGACACTTAGTCTTATTTCATCTATGCTATGGTTCTCTTTGAGTTACTATCTATCTGTTCTTCGTTCTTCTACCCTAGATGTGATTGAGATTGTTTTCTATTTGTCACCTCCATTCGGAGAGTATAAACTGTACAGGTACCTTATACTATTAGATGATTGACCTAGGACAGCGTTCTACCGCCGACACTTGCGGCGTAGGCTGGACGTATCCACTTCTCGTGCCCTTACTCTAGGGTGCGGGTCGTGACACGTTTTTAGTGGTGGCCCATACAGGTCGAGTTTATGTAGTGGTATTCGAACTAGAGTATCACTACAGCCTGTGATAGGATTAGAGGAATAGGCTTAGAGAGAATGGATACTCAATCACTGCTAGGATACTTTGAGAGATTCCTGGGATAACCCTTGAGAATCTCATTTGAAATTACGATTTAAACTCCTTTTCCCTTGATTGAATTTGATTTTGGAGGATTCACTGTAGAACTTTGAATCCTGGTGTTAGTTGATGATTTTGAAATTTTTGTAGTTGTTGATTTTAATTTCTTAGTGTTAGATTAATATCTTTTATTTTTAGGGTACTCAATCACAATTATGAGAAAACCCTCATCTGTTTCTTGCCATCTAATTCTCTTGCTAATTGCCTTCCCTTGAAATGAACTGTCCCCCTTATATTTTTGCATCTTGCTTAAACTCTTTCTACCAAACTATGTGACTGTATCCCAAACCTGACTTACTCGACATTTCCTCAAATCAAGACTTTATTTGATACCTTCTAACCTTGACCCTTGATTGATCGAACCCTAACTATATTCATCTAGTAGCCTATAAATCCCTAGGACAGTGTTCCTAAATTATTTACTGGACTCCTGATTAATTTTATTTCATGGGTTAATTTGATCTTCTTCAATTTTTGCATCAATTTGTCACGTCTCGAACTACCACTTCCTATTCTAGATCATTGGACGTCCTTTACCGTGACTTAGATATTCAGAGTATAAACACTAGCTGTTACCTCCCAACAAACTTCACATATAAGACCTAGACTAGCCTACCTTCATGTAGGTATTCCATGTCCCACTAAAATCCGTCTCCCTGTACTCTATTTTACTTGATATGATTTTCTGGTCAAATGGCTAAACTATAACCTCTGCCATGATACTAAATTTATTCTTATTTCAATTAGAAATCCACCTTAGTTCAATTCTTTCGACCTAGCATGTGATGGTGTTCTGCTTGAATCCTTAAATACTTAACCTTATACCTTATCTGATTACTTGACCCGTTGGCTAAGAAACTTGAACTATGTAATTCCTTTCATCATTACCACCCTTATATCTTGTGCTGCTAAATTAGCCTTAGTTTTGCAAGCTTATCTATTTTCGAGCTTGGTCATGACATATTTTATTGGGTGGCCACCCACTAACATATTGTCTAATCAGAACCGGCACATGATGGTCTGATCAACCTATTGCACTTTGGTTCGCTTTTCATGTATCAATCTACGTGGATGGACACAGTTAAACTTACCCTAGAATCTTATCCACAACAGCCTTGACAATTCTCCTTGGAATTATTTATCGCCTATGGACCTCGTATTCGTATCCAGTTGAATTAAATTTAATCATGACCTGGATCTTCATCATTGGATGCTCGTGCTCATACTTGATTTCATTGATTTCCCACCTTGCCCAAATCCCAGTTTATCTCGAAATTGATCAACTTAGATCGTGTCAAGACTAAAATCTATTTGTGATTGTTGTACCTAAATTTTCAATTTTCTTTTTATGGAAGGGTAACTTTAATGATTTCTCACTTGTTAATGACCTATTTTCATATAGGATGGTAGACGACCCTATAGCCTTGATGATTGTTGTTTCCTTACCTTCCCAATTACCTTAGATTGCTTGTACGTTTTGATACCATAGGACAGTATTGATCTAGAATGACTAGTGCACCTAGATGAGACCTCAGACTGTTCCATTTAACCTGTCCCCCTGGTACCACTATTGCATCACAAATTTTGGCTTAAATTAGACCATAGACCCTTCCCACCCTGAATTATGATCATCGTAGGTATACTATCGTGACTTTTAAATTGGAGCACAAGACTAGTTGTTTTCTCAAAACTGACTTCACATACATGACCTAGACATGACATACTACACCCATGACCTTAGTGTCCCACTCAGGCATACCATTGTGTGCTTCATTTTCTTAGTACGATTTTTCTGACCCGAGGCTCCATCCTGATTTACCCCATGGAGTTACTTTGGCTCCGATTTGATTTAAGGACACCTTATGACCTAAAACTGCCAGCCAATTTTTGGACATGACCCAATATAGGTCTACTACCCATATTTTGCTTGTTGACCTTGTATGTTGCCTAGGTAGTGGCTTCGTCCTTGATTATTGGAGGTTTGACCTAGAAGGAGTACGACCATCTAAATTTCGAGGACGAAATTCTTCTAAGGTGGGTAGACTTGTAACACCCTGTTTCTGAAAATTGGGGATTTTTGAAAAATTTATTATTTTTATTATTTATTAGTGGTATTTTAGTCATGGTGTGATTTTCTGGTGATTTTAGTTAAGATAAACCATTATCTAAGTCATGCTAAGTCATGACTTATGACTTTGTGATTTTGGTTAATATAACTTAGTGTAAACCCTAGTTTCTCTAACCTAGAAGTTGCCATGACCATGAGAACTTGACCATAGGCTTAGAATATCATTTAGTGGTTTTTAGCCTAAGGGGTATTTTGGTAATTTTCTAGGGATTAAGAAGGATTAGTGAGATTTTACTATTCATGGACTTTTGATTTGTGACTTGATGGCCCCTAACCTAGTCTACCCTAATCCATAGGTTAGCTACTAACCTAGAATGACTAAGGGGATAGATATTAGTCATAGGATAAAGTGGGTTAAATATCTAGATATTACTTTTTAGATATTTTACCAAAACACTCAAATATCCAACCCCTTTACACAAGTCCAAGCCTTAGCCTAGAAGCAACCCAAGGACAACCCCCCCTACCCCATGGCAGCCAAGAGAACACCCCCTTGCCCCTCTCTCCTATATAGTTAGCACTTAGAATCATTCCCATGGTTTCATGAAAAACCAATTCACAAGAAAAACCTAAAAACCCTTCCACTCTTTTGACCATAACTTTCCCATTTCTCAAGCTTTGAACCTCTAGTTTTCTCCATTAGGTCACCTACAATCTAAGGGAGCCTAGGGAAGTGTGCTACTCAAGTTTCACCAAGGAAGGACAAGTTGGGCTTTGAGGCTAATCACCCTCATTAGTGAAAATTCAAGATCTTGCACACATAGAGGTAAATGTATTTAAACCTAGTTAATATACTGGTTTTTCTTCATTATTGCATGCATATAGGTGTATACTAGCTGTGGGTAAAGTTTGGTGAAATCTAGGAATTGTTTGGTGTCGTATCGGACACGTATCCTAATTTATTTCATTGTATTTTACTGTTTTTTAGCTCACTGTCACATTGATATTTACACACTGTTTTGTAGAACTTTTGAACCAAAACCTAGCCTAGCTAACCCTAAACCTAACCCTAAAACACTGAGCACAAATTGGGTTGTGTCGTGTCCAAAATCTGGACACGAAGCTCTCAGTTTCAACACTGTCTGGACACTGCACAGTACACAAAATGTGCCCTGCTACCACAGTGTCCAAACACACTCTACACGCCACTTGGACACGTCAAAATTGACACACGACACGGGGCATTGACTGACAGGTCATCCCCAAAGTTTGGGATGACCTCGTGTCGTGTCGGACACGGAATCGTCCCCGCAAGGGTCGCGCACTGCACTGCACAGAGCACATTTCAAGCGTGTCGTGTCGCACGGACACGCCACGTGGACACCTCGTAGTGACACGGGCGTGTAGCCCTATAGTTGGCGTACACGAGGACACGAGCACGAGGTGCGTCGTGTCCTGTGTCGCGAGCACGAGATGAGTGCATCGCTGCACGACGCGGTGCAGAACACTGAGTATCAGTCGATTTCCTTCGACTGATACGGAGTTCGTGCCGTGTCCTGAGGACACGTGGACACGAGGCAGGCTACCTAAACCCTAGACCAACCCTAGGCGAACCTACCCACACGTGCACGAGACTTCTAGACACGTGTGCCGTGTCCTAGAGCGAAGTGCACGCGTGCACGACGCTGTGCGTGTATACGCGTATCAGTGTTTACCCGAGTCGTGTTTTCTCGTGTTTGGACACGTGAAAACGTGTCGTGGTGTCGTGTCAGTGTCCTAGGACACTAGTATATGTGCGGGGTCGGTTACCAATCCATAGGATCGAGTCTTAGCTCGTTTTAGAGGGTGTAATTCGAATTACCCTATATTCGAGTAACTGTACACTGTTTCCTGTTTTTTTAGGATTTTTCCAGTTTTGTAAGATCGATTTTCAAATCGATTTTAATAGGATTTATACATTGTACTAGTGTATATTAGTATGTATATGTAGTATATATGTATTTGTGAGTGTGGGTCGAATTTGGGGAGTTTTGGTAGTGTGTGTGTAGTTATATGTATATACATATCTATGTATATATGTTATGTGTGTGTGTTTGGGGGTTTGATTGTGGGTTCCAGGTTCTGGAATTTCCCCCCTGTCCTGATCTCTCACACTCACTGTCTCACTCTCTCTCTCATTCAGTCTCTCTCTCTTTCCCTTTGTCTCTCTCTCTATGTCTCTATATATATAGGTATATATATATAAGTTTATATATATATGTATATACATATATGAGATATATGTATATATTGTACTAGTTTACTTTAGGTCAATATATATATATATATATATTATATATGTGGTTGTATTATATATGTTATTCATACATTGGGTATATGGATATTGGGTGGTGGTTAGATAGTGTATATCTATATATATAGATATATATAATATATATTAATATATATATATATATATATATATATATATATATATGTGACTCCTAGTTATAGGTTTATATGAAAACCCCATCTTTAGCCTATGGCCTAGGATTTCTAGCCTATGGCTTGGGACTAGCCCTAATGACCCAAAACCCTGCTAGAAAACCCTTGTTGACTAGGGTTGACCAAAGTCAACATTTGGTCAAAAGTGACCTAGTTAACCTAGAAATGACTAGGAATGACCTAAATCAACTAGTTTGACTAGTTTGACTAAAACCCTAACTAGTTTAACTAGTGTTGACCATGTTTGACCTAATTACCCTAACTGACTAGTCTTTGTTTGACCAATGACTTAGCTGGTCTAAGTTGATCTAGACTTGATCCAGATTTATCATGTTGACTAGTATTTGACTAGTTGATTAAAGAGTTGACCAAGAGTTGACTTTTGACCAGTTTGACCTAGAATCATGTAGTATGCATTGTATACTTTATTTTTATCATTGTGGATACTTTGTGACTTGTATTGCTCTGACTAGGAGCCAGACACCTCTCCTCAGACTGCATATTCTCTACAGACATTCATACAGCAGGCGAGTACATTCTCTGACCGTTTCATACTTGTTCAGGCTTTACTTCTCGCTCTAGATTACTTTACTTGTTGCTGTCACATTGGTAACACGGATTGGTACTATATGGATCTTTACATGAGATGTTATCCCCCTCGGGAGCATCGGGTACTTCATGTTATGTGTGTTTCACTTTCATCATGTACTCCCATGCTTCTATTATTCATGTGCACTCATGTGATCATGTACTCTCATGTTTACTGAGCCCTCATGTATACAATCATGTGCACCCTTTCATGGGCCCCATGTGATATCATGTACAATAACGTAACTTGTATAGATCCTTGTGTATTGATTGGGGTACGGGGAGTAGAAGTGGACATGTGAATAATTCCAAAGTAGTGTAGTCATGTACAAACTCAGTAGTATAGTCATGTATAAATTCTAGCCATTCACATGCCTATCTTGTGCTCTACATCACTAGTCACTCATAGTTCTCTATATACAGTAGATATTTCATTACAACTATCTCTTTTACAGCGTATATTTCCTTTCAGCAGTTCATGTATCTTACTCTATTGCCTGTATCGTATTTCCTAACCTGATATGCACTGCGTGAGATGTATTGTGCTCGTTCCCGTCCTGATTGGACCTGTTGAAAATATTACAGATGAGGATGAGGCCTGGTGTCTACCTATTATGGAGCAGGACTAGATGATACTTGTATTGAGGACCCTCAGCAGGTTCCACCTACAGCTGAGGAGGATGTTCCAGTAGTCTAGACCAGTTTAGTCTAGGCAGTCTTTTCTATATTTACTTTTTGTCTCATATTCTGTGTTGTATTTTGAGATGTGGAGATGTATAGACTCTTAGACTTATTGTATTATGAGTTGACATTCTGGATATTATGTATCTTAGACACTTAGTCTTATTTCATCTATGCTATGGTTCTCTTTGAGTTACTATCTATCTGTTCTTCGTTCTTCTACCCTAGATGTGATTGAGATTGTTTTCTATTTGTCACCTCCATTCGGAGAGTATAAACTGTACAGGTACCTTATACTATTAGATGATTGACCTAGGACAGCGTTCTAACCCGCCGACACTGCGGCGTAGGCTGGACGTATCCACTTCTCGTGCCCTTACTCTAGGGTGCGGGTCGTGACAGTTGGATCCTATTCTATTTGTTGGTTGTGTGTAGACTTTGGTTATTTGGTTGTAGACTTTGTTATTTGGTGTAGACTTGGTTATTTGGATACTTATTGGTTGTGCCTATTCTATTTGTTGGATCCTATTCTATTTGTTGGATCCTATTCTATTTGTTGCCTGCTACATTGTGTTATACTGTTGTTTATGTTATTATTCGTTTCAATTGGATGTTAATGTGCTTCTGTGGTTTACGCTTACCGGTGTTGAGTGTTCCACCGAAGGGGTCGGCCAACCCAGGGAGAAAAGGATATTTGTTATACTGTGTCTTTATGGTTATCTTTTAAACTACAGGAAGAAAAGGACATTCTGTATTTTATTATTTTATTTTTTTTGCAGATTTACCGACGTTTACCGACATCTACCGACGTACGTTTGCGTCGGTAAACGTCGGTAAATCTGTAAAAGTTTCCAGGTACCGACGTTTACCGACGTCCTTACACGTCGGAGACCGTCGGTAAAAGTCGGTGAACGTCGGTAATAATCTCAGGAATTACCGATATTTAGTGACATAATAGTCGTCGCCAATCCACCGACGTAACGACGGGAAAAGTCAGCAAATTCCCAGTATTTTATCGACGTTTTGTGACATTTTCAACGACGTTAATTCACCGACTAAACGACGGTAAACGTCGATAAGTTCCCAGGATTTTACCGACGTGTAGCGACTTTCAACACGTCGCTAATCCACCGACGAAACGACGATAGACTTCGGTAATATCCCAGGATATACTGACGTAAACATACGTCGGTGAACGTCGGTATTTGCGACGTTCGGCGACGTTTTAAAGATCAGCGACTTACGTTTCCGCGACAAGTCCAAAACATCGGTAATTGCGTCGGTAAATATTTTTAGCGACATAATTTGTCATTTTAGCGACGTCTTTAGGCGTCGCTAAAATGACTTATTCTGGTAGTAGAGCCTCGGATTTGATTAACAATCAGCTGTGAGTCACCATACGCTTCCAGGTATTTACCCCTACCTCTTTTGCGAGTTGGGGTTCGATGACCAGAGCGTTATATTCGGCTATATTGTTTGAGCAAGGTTCTGTGAGAGAATATGTCCGATTGACTACCAATCCAGAGGGAGAAATTAATACTACCCCGACTCCAGCGACGATATCACCTTGTGGCCCTGTTCTTGAAGCACCGTCAAAGAACAATTGCCAAACGTCATCATGTGAAGTCATGTTTGAGTTAACGACTTCGTCTGGGATTTCTTCATAGATTCTGGCTGTTTCTAAGCCTGGATGGGCTGCTAGAAAGTTGGCCAAGGCTTGACCTTTGACATCCTTCTGCGGAACGAAGACCATATCGTAGGGGGATAACAGTATCGCCCATGTGGCTAGACAAGAACTGAGTGCACCTGGCTTGGTCATGAGAACCCTGAGGGGATTAACTCGCGAGACAATATGGATGGTCTGCCATGACACATAGTGTCATGTTTTCTGAATAGCGGATACCAAGGTAAGACATTCCTTCTCCACGGTAGTGTACCTATGCTCCGACCCCACCATCATTCGGCTGAGACAATAGATGGCTTATTCGTACCCCGCATTATTTTTCTGTGCTAGCAAGGCGCCGTGGGAGGTTCCATCGCTCGTACATAGAGCATAAAAGGCTTTCCGGCGACCGGGGCTACTAGAACCGGCATATTCGACAGGTCTTCCTTAATATCATCAAAAGCGCGTTGACATTCTTCATTCCATATGAAAGAGACGCCTTTCTTCATAAGTTGTGTGAAGAGTTGACATCACCCTGGAAGGTTAGAAATGAATCTCTGATGTAAGCTAGTCTTCCCTGAAGGCCGCGGAGTTCACGGAGGTTCCTCGGTAGACTCATCTCCAGGATTGCCTTTATCTTATCGGGTCTATATGAATGCCCCGGGAAGTAATAAAAAGTCCAAGAACTTCCTGCTGGACACACTCAGAAAGGACTTGGTGGGATTCATCTTCAGATTGTGCGCTCACATAAGGTTGAACACTGTTCTCAAATCGTGTAAGTGATCATCCTTGGAGCGGCTTTTGATGACAATGTCGTCAACGTAACACTCCACCGTCTTACGCAAGTGATCTCTGAAGATGACACTCATAGCTCGTTGATATATAGCACCGGCGTTCTTCAGGCCGAAGGGCATGACTATGTAACAGTACATACTGATCGATGTTCGAATGACATATGCTTCTCATCGTCATGAGACATTTTGATTTGATTGTATCCTGAAAAGCCATCCATAAGGATATGCTCAAAGCCACACGTATTATCGATCATTATGTCAGTATGGAAAAAGGGAGTTTATCTTAGGACATGCCGCCTTCAGATTGCGAAAGTCGATGCAGATTCGAATCTTTCCATTTTTCTTGACAATTGGTACTATATTAGCTATCAAGTCAGGGTGCAGCTCCTCGCGGATGAAAACGCTAGCTATAAGCTTATTTACTTCTGCTTCAATAGAGTTCATAATGTCTGGACGGAATCGTCATTGCTGTTGTTTGACTGGTTTTACGTCCGGATGAATATTGAGCTTATGAAGTACAATCTCAGGGTTTAGTCCTGGTATGTCTTCATAGCTCTAGACGAAAACATCGATATATTATCTGACAAGTTGCAACAACGGCTCCCACTCGCCGTCCGTTAGGCTTTTACTGACGAAGATTGGCTTTGGAGAGGATTCATCACCGAGGTCAACTTGCATGGGAGGGTCACAGTTCAAAGCGCTTCTCCCATTGTGCATCCAGTTGTTGGACCCTTGGCGCCAATTCAAGAGGTTCGAGTAGATCTTTGTCTTCTTTTTCATTGTCAGCGGATGCCACGTTGACAGATATATCTGCCTGAATATATCTCCAATGTTGTCATCGAAATCGTATGTAGGTGATTAGGATGAGTGAGAATGCCACTCACATTCCTCATCGGAGCTCTCGGGCGTTGTTGCTGGTGTAACATAAATGAGGCTACATTTGGACTTGCTGTAATAATCTCGAGGTTTTTTAATCGGGGCTGACAGATGCAGAGGCGATCACCGACCGTTATCGTAATTCAGACCTGGGGTACCCTCCATGTCATACCCCTGTTTTGCATGAAGTACTTGGCTTGAGGAATATACAGGTAGAGCGGTAGTCTTCCAGCATCGGGTTCGAGATCAAACTCTTGTGGCATGAAACGTTGATGACCTTCTTTTCGGTCGAAGATGATCGTGCGATCCCCTTCTCTTCTACCTGGGACTAGGAAGTAGGCACCTCTAATGGGAGTAAGTCGGTTTGCGTGATGGACGGTTGTCACCTGTGAGTGCAAGTAGACCGTTCCCCATATCATACATCAGATTAAGCTTATTATACTCAGGATAGTTCAACGACAGCCTCTTAATAAGGAATTTTATCTACAGGTATTACATCATCAGGAGAGGGACTGTCCACCTGTGCGACCAGATACTTTGTGTTCTGTATCCTCTTCAGCTACCCCTGTGAGACCGGAGGTTCAGACGTTGTCTTAGGAAACTTGACCACCAAGGGTTCTGCTTGTGGACTGGCTTGCCTGAGGGCCTCGGATCAACACTTGGTTGCCGGATCGTCTTGGGAAGACGGATAACCATCGGCTCGGCAGAGGACTTCGATTGATTTTGACTGGATCTTGTCAATCGGATCACCATCGGCTCCACAGAGGGCCTCGTATCTTTCGGTCGCCTTTGATTGGATTTTGGCAATAGGATCACCATCAGCCCTATGACGGGTCTGGGCTCCTGGCTGGTCCTTGGGAGTCGACTGACGATCGGTTCCAACTGCACAGCTGGGACAGGGAACCGGGCACCTCTTTATGCAAAGTTGCGACAAGGGGTACGGCTTTGCCGGTTTACGGGCCTGGAGATAAATTCTCAAGGGTTCCTCTGGCCCTGTGATGGCCTCTAGTTCGTCAGTTATGTGCTTCTTGGATTCTTCATATAGACAAGCCTCCGAAGAATAATAAGATTCAACCCCTTTGAAGGGATCGATGTCGACGAATTCAGTCTTCACGAAGCGTTCTTACTGACATACTTGAAGCACTGGTGGAGTGTGGATGTCACGATCATATAGTCATGTATCCACGGACTCCCCAAGAGGATATTATAGGACGTATCTGCATCTTTGACGTAGCTGGTAACCTCAGTCCTCAGGTCATCGATCTGACATTTCAATCGAATATTTCCTAAGGGATAGCTCCTTTCTGAGTTGAAACCGCTAATGGCAGTGTTGGTCCCCGCTAGCAGGTGCATAGGGATGTCGAGAACTTGAAGCAAGCTTTTCGAGATGATACTTATCGACGAGCCAGGATCGATGTGCATCCGATCCACCTTGATGTCGCCTATGTATCCATATAGTACAAGGGCGATCATACAAGTTGGTATTGATCAACATATCCTGTGGGATGAATACGATATTGGACATTGCATCCGTACAGTTGCTGTCCTGGAGATCTGTCGACGAGTCTTCCCATGTAGGTTTGACTTGGGCTAAGTAAGCGTCAATATTCTAGAGCGCTTTGCTCAATGCGACACGAAGATCCTTGGCGAGCCTTAGGAGCTCGTATAATGACAACTTTGTTGGCGTATTAGCTAGTTGTGCTAATATGTCAAAGTTGTAAGGTCTCTCCAGCTATTGAGGTGCATCTTTACAGAGCGGCCTGTCGAAGCGGTTTCTTTCGGCCTGGCCCTGTTTGTCGGTGGAGGCTGAGATGGCCCCGGAACATCAGTGGCAGGCATCGTTGCCAGCTGAGGGTCCTCGACTGAACTATCCAGAGTGGGCTGAACTTGTGCCCCGGACCGGGTGACAATGGCCGCCGCTTCCTCAGTTTTGTTGTTGAAATTGTATGGCAGGATCTGGACTTCCTGCCCTTCTTCTTGTTGGTTGGAGATGACGCCGCCTGAGTAACTTTGGGCACTAAGTCTGGGTGCACCCACATGAACTCTTCTCGTGACGTGGTGAGAGGTACGAAGCCAGTCGTCTGGTCCCGGATGGGGGAAAGATTAGTAACCTCCATCGTTGTCCGAGAGATAGGTATTACCCCGTCTTGAGTACTTGTTGGAAGGAAGTCACTGAACTGAATTGATACCATGTTTGCCGCCACGGTAACCTCTTCAAAGTCTAACGATTGAGCTTTTGAGTCGATAAGACTCTGGATGTACCGCTTTAATTGAAAGCAGTCATGAGTGGAATGATGAACATTGAGGTAGAAATGGCAGTAATTTGGGTCCTCTATCTTTACCGCTCGAGGCTTGCGCCTTGGTGGAGGGAGTTGGATCCTGTCCCCTTGTAAGAGCATGTCGAAGATAGGCTTGACATGACTATCTTCGAATAAGTAATTCACCTTGGGCTACTGAGCTTCTGCCTGCTTTTGTTTGGGCTTCTTGGTCATACTAGCGACCATGGTCTGTTTGCTTTTATTGTCCTGATTATTGGAGGTGCCGTCAGTGTTATTGTTATTGGGGGTGGTACCTGGACGTTTGCCTTTGACCTCTCCATCCGGGATGTGTAATTTCAGATGGCGAGCCATCTTTAACTTCGCTCCACATTAGTGGCGCTTATGATGGAGGTCGTCCAATCCTTGAACTGATCTTCACCCATCCAGAGGCTGATTGCGGGGAGCAACTTCTTCTGGCAGATTTCAATCAAGGAGCTTTCAGGATTGCCTTGGGGAAATCTCATTGCGGTTTGGCGGAACCGCTCGATATAGTTTCTTATTAGCCCCCTCCCCCCTAACGACATCCATGAGAGATACATTGTCACATCATGTTCCACTTTATAGAATCTTTCTAGGAATATGTGCTTGAAGTCGTCAAAAAAATGGATGCAATTGTCCAGAAGGCTGCGGAAACATTCGAACGCGATTCCCCCAATGCTCCGATAAATAATCGTGAGGATGGCATCGCTATGCGGCTAATGGTCGGTTGTGACCTTGAAATAAGTCATATACCGACTAGCAGAGGTCTTCCCGTCATACGAATCAATATGAAATGTTTGTACCGTGGCGGAAAAGGAACATCTCTCCACGCAACGGATAGGCATGCCGTATTCTAAGGTCCCGGGAGATGTCTCGGGCATTGAACATTGCTCGAAGCTCCTGGACTTCCCTCCTTGCTCCATGGCTTCGTCTACAGCTGAGGGAGCGAATGCTCCTAGAGGATTGTCACCTAAAGGAGGAGCGGTCGTGTTGGAGTCTGTGTTGACTGCGGGTCCCAAGCTTGTTTGTCCAGGCGTTCTTGCCGGTTGAGTCGGCAAGGCAGCCTTGATTTCGTCTGACTTGACCAAGGATAGGAGCATGACTTCAAGTACTTCTAGATGTTGTCGGTCAGTAGGCGCTTCATGATCATCGTCGGCCATAAAGACTGTCCGCAAGTGGGTAGACATGGAAGGGATCGTAGAAGAGGTGCTCTCCGTGTCATACCCGTACCGAGAAATCATCGAGGAATGTCGAAATGTCTTCCTCCTCGGGCTCGGAAGGGGTGCTACCCCTGTGCAGGAAGCCACATTATCTTGGCGAAGGTGGTCACCCTCAGGGACGTCCATGTCTGTTGCATAATTCCAGTGGAGCGCTATCCCCTGTGTGTGCTCTTGGAACACGGGTTGTCGCATATTGAGGGGACTGCTATCCCCAGCCTCATCTACCCCTAGGGAGGTCAAGGATGTACCCCGAGGTATCGGGAGCTTCTTTTTGGATCGAGTGCCTACGTAGACGCCCCTGTGGCTGTCGGTGGTAATCCTCCAGATGAGAGTTTCCTTGCAGTGCTGGCTAAGATTGCCGGGCTGGAAGAGCCTGTCTTCTTTCCTTCCTTGCCGGGAAGAGCCTTCCGAGTTGAATTATAAGAGGCGAAAGGAAATTCCTCGTCTCCCGGGATTTACACCTGTTTCTCAAGTTGTTGTCGGACAGGTGCTGGCTAGTACAGTTGTTAAAAAATGGACTGCCAATTTTCAGGTGCCGCTGACTTATCGTAGAAGCAGTTGATGATGACCTGGGTGCAACGACGCCCCGAAAAGAGCTCATCACACCCAACGTTGCTTCTTTCATTGAGTTTGTGAGTAACTACCTCTGCAAGTCGATAGCAGACCGATCTACCTGTAGAAGCATGGAAAAGGACAAGAAAAGCCCATGCGGCTCCAAACAGAAGGAGCCTTATGCGGCTCGAGAATCCTTCATAACTTTATGCAGCTCGGAACTCCCCAACAGCTCCATGCGGCTCAGGCAAAGACACGTAGTCATGCGCTGTCCGCTCCTACAGCTGGCCATAAAGCAGTCGTCTAATTAATTGCTCTGATGACAGCTTTGACGCAATGAATGACAGCTCTGACACAATAAATGACAGCTCTGACATAAAGTTGAAATAATGATGGCGTACTCCTTGGGAAAAGAAGAAAATCTTTTTAACTGACAGGATCCGTCGAGTCCCAAGCACCCCTATGCGGCTGCCATCCCTATGCGGCTGCCATCTTCATGCGATGCCCACTTCATACGGCTGCTACCTTCATGCGGCTGCCCACTTCATGCGCTGCTTCCTTCATGCGGCTGCTTCTTTCATGCGGCTGCCCTTCATGCGGCTTCTTCTTCATGTGGCTGTCCGCTTCATATGGCTGTCTCCTTCATGTGGCTGCCTCCTTCACGAAGCTGCTGCCCCATGCGGCCGCTACCTTTATGCGGCTAGGATTGTGGGGGCCACCCGTTTGCGGTTCACTTAGACCGCACTTATGCGGCTCTGCCAGACGCCCCGCTTATGATGATTGAGACACTGGCGGTCCTCACGACAGTTGAGACACGTGGCGATCCTCATGAAAAGTTGAGACACGTGGCTGTCTTATCCCCTCGAGTTATGGCTGCTCGCAAATCCTGACAACCAGATTTAGTGCAATCACGATTATTAGTAAGATCAAATCAGATTTGTTGTGATTAAGCAAATTGGACACGTGGCGGGAGATCCGAGCTTGTCATAACAAATTATGAAGATTCATTACAATTAGCATTAATTGCCAAACGATTTGGCACAATCAAGAAACAATTGCCCAGATGTAATACAATCAAGATTAATGGCCCAGATGATTGGCCGCCTTTTCAAGGGGGAATCATTGTAAAACCTAATGATCATACCCCACTCCTATAAATAGCAAGGTGCCATTCCCTTGCAAGAGAGATCAGATCTGGAAAAATATAACGAGGTGCCATTTGCTTGCAAAAAAAAGTCTCTCTCCACCCGACTGGACATACAGAGAGACGAAGGCACGCACAGAAGAGTCTTCCACGATCCCGAGAGCAATTCTTCATCAGAGCCAAGGCTACGTCCGATCGTCCAAGGAGTAAGTGTAAGCCCCCTGAATTTCAGGGATTATTTTTATTTTTCTGAATGAATTATTTTCGATAAATGTTTTATTATTTAATTGTTTAGATCATTAATGTCACTTTCTATGACTTTGACTTCTAGAGCGTCAGGGTTGCCAATCTCTGTAAACTCTTTTCATGGGTTTTGAAGTAGACAAGATTATCTTCGTTTTGATATATCATGTCCCACTTGAACTCGTTCCCTTGTGCTCTTTTGTATCGCGCAACTTCGGGTCAACTTAGACCAATTAACCGTTGAATAAATATTTCCACTTTTATCTTTGATCATCGTTTGCACGTCACCGTGACTTTTAATTTAGGAGCACCAGACCAGTCGTTTTCTCAGAACCAACTTCTCATGAATGATCTACTCGAGATGCTCTTCACCCATGACCTTCGTGTCCCACTCACACACTCCATTTTGTTCTACATTTTTTTCGCACAACTTTCAGGTCAATTTAGGCCAATTAATTATCTACCGTAAAACCTGATTTATTTTCCAATTTAATTTCGGGACCCGACATCGAGCCAACCTAGTCGACCCAAAGTAGGGACGTGGTCCATATGAAGTCTACTACCCACATAAAACTTGTGTCCCATTTTTGGAGTCCCCACATATTATTTATTTACCCATGATTATAAATACCCATTTTAATTCGAATATTGCCCCTGTCCAATTTTGACCCAACCCGGCTCGACCGGACCCGAGCCAAAGCTCCATATTGTCTTTCACTGGCGGTCCTCACGACAGTGAGACACGTGGCCAAACCCCACATAATTTTCCTATTTTTTTATTTGAAAATATCACTTCCTCTCTCTACTTTACAAATATCATATATATATTACATATTATATATATTTTTAATATATATAATATATATATATTTATAATATATATATATAT
>JANAVB010035586.1:0-44880 GCA_029216955.1 Iris pallida
ATACGTTGTGGACGCCCACTAGTGCAGGTGGCAAGTCTTGCCTGTATGCCACGTCACGACCGACTCTTCCCGCTGATAACGAAAGGGCCGATGAAGCGCGGGCTAAGCTTCCCACCTCCCACCAAAACGTATCGTACCACGAGTCAAAGATATCCGTAGAAAAACCCATGTCTCCAACCTAATCACAAGCAAGGTCTCAAGTTACTAAAAATCAAACACGATCAATCACAAAACAAACAAAATATAACCTACTTCTAATCCTAGCTCTAAATCTGTCCTCAAACTCCAACGGCCTCCGGTGGCTATCGCCCAGTGCCGATGTCCGTCCTGCGCCAGCGAAGTCTATCCCTGATGAGCTTCACCTTCTCGACTGCGTCAACACCATCTCTGGTCCCAGTAAAGCTCGCTCTCCAACATCATCCCAAGATAAGGGTGTACGACACCTACCCCGTACAGAGCCTCAAACGTGACATCTCAATGCTGGCCTGAAAACTGTTGTTGTAAGCAAACTCCACCAAATGCAGGTGATCCTCCCAGGAACCTCCAAAATCCAGGACGCACGTCCGTAACATATCCTCAAGGGTCTGAATAGTCCTCTCTGACTGTCCGTCCGTCTGGGGGTGGTATGCGGTACTAAACTTGAGCTAAGTGCCCAAGCTAGTCTGCAGACTCCTCCAAAAATGGGAAGTAAAGCGGCTATCCCGATCTGAGACTATGCTGACGGGAACTCCGTGAATCCTGACTATCTGTCTCATATACAACTCCGCGAGCCTCTCTGTAGACGTACCCACCTTGAATGACAAGAAGTGGGTCGATTTGGTCAACCTGTCAAC
Organism: Iris pallida; assembly: GCA_029216955.1. Lineage (NCBI taxonomy): Eukaryota > Viridiplantae > Streptophyta > Magnoliopsida > Asparagales > Iridaceae > Iris > Iris pallida. Next base: position 834 of record JANAVB010035586.1, read on the forward strand.
GATGACCCAAATTGCGTCTTTTCCTCCTGGTGTACGTGGCAACCCCGATACAAAATCCATGGTAATATGTTCCCACTTCCACTCTGGAATGGGCAACGGCTGCAACAATCCCCCGGGCCTCTGCCTCTCTGCCTTGACCTGCTGACAGATCAAGCATCTGGCTACAAAGTTGGACACCTCCCTCTTCATCCCGTACCACTAGACATGCTCTCGCAGATCCTCGTACATCTTGTTGGCACCAGGATGTATGGAGTACTGCGATCTGTGAGCCTCCTGCATAATCTGCTCTCTGAGCTTCCCGCTGGGCACACATAACCGGAAACCATGCCTCAGGGCACCATCCTCTGCAAGTGAGAACTCAGCATCCTCCACTTCCATACTGATCTGCTCTCGGATACGCCGCAGAGTCACATCATCAAACTGTGTCGCCTTGATCCTGTCCATCAAGTCCGACTGTATCTGAAGGCCCCATAACTGCATCTGCACTCCAGGCACAATCACCTCTATCCCAAGGCTCTCCAAGTCTACAAGCAGGTGCCGATCCATAGTCAAACACATGGCTGTCGGATACCTACTCAAGGCATCGACAACCACGTTGGCCTTCCCCGGGTGATACTGAAGTGAGATATCAAAGTCCTTCATCAGCTCAAGCCATCTGCGCTGCCTCATGTTCAACTCCTTCTGAGTGAACACATACTTCAAGCTCTTATGGTCTGTGAAGATCTCCACCCTCTCGCCCTACAGATAGTGCTTCCATAACTTCAAAGCAAAAATCACCGCCGCCAGCTCCAGGTCATGGGTAGGGTAGTTCTTCTCATGGGGACATAATTGCCTGGAAGCATAGGCAATCACCTTCCCATGCTGCTGCAAGACGCAACCCAGCCCCTTCCCTGAAGCATCACTATAAATAGTGAATCCACCTGATCCTGAAGGCAATGTCAGAATCGGAGCTGTCGTAAGCCGCTTCTTCAACTCATCAAAAGCTGCCTGACACTCCTCTGACCAAACAAACTCAGTATCCTTCCGGGTCAACCGTGTCAACGGCTCTGCAACCCGGGAGAAATCCTGCACAAATCTCCTATAGTATCCTGCCAGCCCCAGGAAACTTCTGATCTCTGCCACTGAAGTCGGTGCTGTCCAAGCCTCAACTGCTACAACCTTCTTGGGGTCAACTGAGATACCATCTCCAGTCACCACATGCCCCAAGAAGTCCACCCGGTCCAAGAAAAACTCACACTTAGAGAGTTTTCCATAAAGCTGCTCCCGTCTGAGAGTCTCTAGCACTATCCGCAGATGCTCCTCGTGCTCCTCCTCTGTCTTGGAATATACCAAGATATCATCAATGAACACTACCACGAACTTGTCCAAGTACTGGTGGAACACCTTGTTCATTAGATTCATAAACACTGCTGGTGCATTGGTTAGTCCAAACGGCATAACCAAAAACTCAAACTGCCCGTACCGCGTCCTGAAAGCGGTCTTGGGAATATCCTCCATCCTCACCTTCACCTGGTGATAACCTGATCTCAAATTAATCTTGGAGAACACCCGAGCTCCGCTCAACTGATCAAACAGATCATCGATCCGCGGCAGTGGGTATCTGTTCTTGATTATCAGGTTGTTAAGTGCCCTGTAGTCGATACACATACGTATCGACCCATCCTTCTTCGGTACGAAGAGCACCGGTGCACCCCAAGGTGAAGAACTCGAGCGAATGAAGCCCTTGTCCTGCAACTCATCCACCTGCTTTTTCAGCTCCACTAACTCGTTGTTGTTCACTCGATAGACATGCTGGGAGATCAGTTCCGCGCCGGGAACCAAGTCTATCGAGAACTCTACATCTCTGTCCGGTGGAAGCCCTGGAAACTCCTCTAGAAATACGTCCATAAACTCTGCGATCAAGGGATGTGGAGCCACCTGCTCCTCGACTGACGCTCCACAGAAGACTCTGCCGTCCTGCTCTGCCTGCCGTCGGGTGTACTCAAACTCTGGCTCTCCTGGCGCGCCGAACAAAACTCTACCCCCACGGCAATCAATGCGGGCGTGGTGTCTACTCAGCCAGTCCATACCTAATACAATATCGTAGTTCGGTAATGGCATGACTAGTAGACTTACCCCCAACTCTCGGCCTCCCAAAATGACACTCCGCCCTCTGCAAACATCACTCACGAGGATGACCCCACCTTCGGTCGTGATCTTGCAGGTCCTAGGAAATGGTTCAGAAATCAAACTATGTCTAATAGCATACGATACAGACACAAAGCTGTGGGAAGCCCCAGAATCAAAGAGTGCAAATGCTGGAAGGGAGTCGAGAAGAACCGAACCTGCAATCAGCTCTCCGATAACCTCAGCATCCTCAGCTGCCATAGCGAAAGCTCGCCCCTACTGTCCATCCCGTGCCTGCTGCTGGTGCTGCTGGAACCTCTGCTGCTGGGTCTGCAGGGCTGGTTCCCCTCTGCTGGCCTGCTGGCGCCTTGGCTGCCCCAGCTCCTCCTGGTAATGGACGCATCGACGCAACTTGACACTCTCACATCTGATGGTCTGCTGACCCATACATCAAGCATCTGCCGAGTCTCTTCCTGCACTCGTCCCACTTGTGCCCAGGCTTCTTGCAGAAAGTACAACTAACAGCCTGCTGCCTGCTGCCCTCTCTGCTGCTGGTACTGCTGTACTGGCCTCTGCTGCTGATATTGCTGTACTGGCCTCTGATGCTGAAACTGCTGCTGGAAATGAGGCCTCTTGGCCTGCCCCTGACAGCTACTGTCTGACTGAAGGTCGCGACCCTCTCTTCTGCCTCAGTCCTAGGTCGTCCTCTGCCGCCATGGCCCCAGAATAAATCTCAGCAAAAGTAGCATTTCGGTCGCTCTTAGTCAGCGACCGAATCTTCCTAATCAAACCTCGGCAAAACTTCCTCGTCTTGGTCTTCTTTGTCAGATCATCAATGAACCGGGCCAGTCGGCAGAACTCCCCGGCATACTCTGCCACCGTCTGGTTCCCCTGAACCGGAGCCTCAAACTGCGCCTCGATCCCTCCCAAGGCTACATCGGAAAAAAACTGCTCCTTGAACAGCTCCTTGAACTGGGCCCAAGTCTGGCCCTCCACTCCAACTCTGGGATCAGCCTGATACCATGCTCGGGCCAAATCCTGCATCTGGCTGCCTGCCGCCTCGATCTGGAGTCGATCTGGTATCTCTGCTAGTCGAAAAATCTTCTCAATATGCTCAACCCAGTCATCTGCAACGTGAATGCCCTCCATACCGAAAAACTTCCGAGGGTGCATCTTCTGGAAGTCCTGTATATCCTTCTCCCTCTGACGGGGCTGCTGCTGAGTCCCCTGAGCTGTGATCATCTCCACTGTGGTATGAACCAGCTGGTGCGCCTCATCGATCCCCTGCCGGAAATCGGCAGTCTGCCTCATCTGCTGCTGCTGGTGAGACTCAAGAATCCTCTCCACGAAGGAGAAGAGATGGGCAACATCTACCATCCCCGCAGGCGAAGGCTGCTGCGTGGGAAGGATCTCTGGAATCATAACTGGCCTCCTGACTGCTGGAGGTGCTCCTCCAAAAGTGGCAGAAACTCCCACTCCTGAGGGCTGCACTGGCCCTGTGGCACCGGGAGCTGGATGCTGGACACAAGAGGTGGCAGACCCCTCTCCAGCCTCTCCCGTCACGGGGCGATGCGATCGCGTCTCAACCATCCTGGAGACACAGATCAAACAAGAAGCAATTACTGAGAATGAGTCGAAATAATCAAAGGAGGACAGTTTAAAATTCTAAGGAAGACAATAAGCAGCAAAATAGATATACGGAATCTGATAAGGAGTTTTTCCTAGTGTGATTGAGTACCTTCAAAAATATGCTAATTTCTACTGCAGGCTGCAGCGATATTGTAGTTCGAATACCACTACATTTCCAATCTAGACCTGCATGGGCCACCACTAAAAACGTGTCACGACCCGCACCCTAGAGTAAGGGCACGAGAGGTGGGTACGTCCAGCCTACGCCGCAGTGTCGGCGGTAGAACGCTGTCCTAGGTCACAACATCTAACAATTGAAGGTAATAACAGTTATACTCCCCGAATGGGGGGTGACATAACAGAAATATAACTCAACCACTGCTAAGGTAGAACAGGTAAGATAAATAGATAATGAAATATAACAATATCCAGAACACAAAATCACAGAGATACAATCCAGAATTCTAAGTGTCTAAATAATACATCTCAGAAAATCTCAAGTCTAATACAGTAATCCAGAATAGTAAAGACAGTCCTAGTCAAAGGGAGTGTCATCTACAGCTAGTGGATCCTGCTGCTGGTCCAAGTCCAGGCACCCGTCTAGTGTAGCACCGTAGTAGGTAGGACAGAATGCCTCAGCCTTGTCCTCTGTAATATTTCAACAGGTCCAGTCAGGACAGGAGCGAGCACAGTACATCTCAACAAATCATAGCAGGTCAGGATATATAATCATGCTTATAGAGTAAAATACAAGAAACTGAAGAAATATGATAAACAGGAAAGACTGTAAATAAATAGCTACAGTATATAGAGAACTGATAGTGTATAGTGATTCAGAGCACAAGATGGTTATGTAAACGGCACGATGTTATACACGAGTAATCTACAGAGGTTGTACACGAGTAACTACTAGATTGAATACATAACCACTTCTACTCCCCCGCCCCAATCAATACACAAGGATCTGGCTAAGTTATGTTATTGTACACGAAGGTCATGTGAATACATGATTATACACGATTTCACACGTTTCGTACACGAAAGTCACAAATACAAGGAGTACACGATATTCACGATAAAGTACACGAACACGAATATCCGATGTATCCGCTAAGGGGATAACATCACAGAACAAGATCCATATAGTACTAATCCGTGTTTTCAACGTGTCAGCATCATGTATAGTAATCTAAAGCAGGAAATATACTCCTAATGCAGGATATGAAATGATCAGAGAATGTACTCGCTTGTAACCGGTGAATCTGAGAGAATATAGACTGTCCGAGGAGTGGTGTCTGCCTCCTATAGAACAGTACAAGTCACTATGAGTCTACAATGACAATACGATGCAAATTAATGCATTCTACATGAAACTAGGTCAATTTAGACCAAAGTCAACTCTTGGTCAACTCTGGTCAACCCTAGAAGTCAAACTAGGTCAACCAAGTCTAATCTAGGTTAAACTAGTCTAATCTAGGTCAAACTAGTCTAATCTAGGTCTAGCAAGACTATTCTAGGTTTTCTAGGCTAATCTAGGCAATACCATGTCAAGCCTACCAATACACACATTGGTATATTGATTAAAATCTATTATAGAGTATATAGCCTATAGCCTCTATACCCTATGTTCATACTATAATATAACACACAATATCCCAATATCATGACACCATATATATAATATATATATTAAAATACATATACACATATAAAGGGAAGCTTGTATATATATATAACAAGGCTTATATATATATACACACATAGAGAGTGAGGGAAAAACTCATGAGAACCTGTGTATGTGTGTGTGTGTTAGGTAGTGTAGGCAGGAGGGTGTGTGTGGGTGAGCCATTTGTGTACATGACAGTGTACAAGTACTAGAATAACAGGGAAACAGTGAGGGAAGAAATTCAGTTCTACAATACAAAACAATACCCTTCACCCTTCCCCAGGTTGTAAGCAATCAATTTCAGGTTATAATAATGAATCACACAGTTTACAGTTGATAGGAAGACAACCCAGGTTTATACATTAACAGTTTAAAAATAATCAATACACAACCATTCTCAACAATCAAACATCAATATGAAATGGAAGGCAAAAATCTGGAACTCAGTTTTTTGACAATGAAAGAAAGGAAATCAATGAGCAGTGACATTCCAGGTTAATGATTTTCATTTCAGTTTTAAGGGAGCAACAGTGAACACATTGAATTCTCAAAATTAGAACTTAAACTCAGGTTTAACACACATGACTTTTAGTTTACAAGAATTCAGATAACAAAAAAAAAACAGTTCAACAATACTAATTAACCCAACTTCATTTCCAGTTTAGTCACCCATAGTCAAGTATAGATAGTTAAGGAACCTGGGAACAACTTGGGTTTTAAAAAGAACAATACAATGGAAAGGGGAATCAGTCCAAAAGCTCACAGGCTCAGATTTCTGTCAAAATAAATAAGGAAGGAAATCAATGTATAGTCTAACAATATAAACCAACAATCTCAGGTTTTAAGGAACTGAACACAACTAAAACCCACACTCAATAAACCAGTTAACAGCCTATACAACATTATCTCAGGTTTTCAAATTCAATGGAGGGAAAAAGACTCAAGTATTTGACAGTACAATTATAAAGGAGCAACAGTAAAGATAGGGAAGGAAATCAGTTTAATAGCATCATGAACTCACACTATGTAAATCCTATTCTCAGGTAATGGACATGAATGTAAAGGAAATCAAATTTCCAGGTTATAGGTTTTCATTTCAGTCTAATTATATGAACTCATTCTCAGGTTTTAGCCATTTCGAAATGAACTCAAAAGCCAAAATCTCTTACTCACTACCAAAAGCCTATAATTGAGTTTAGAAACTTAGTTAACATAATATGCAACATGTAGGATCCTAAAATCAATTGAAAAACATATCACAAGAGAATTAAAATGGTTAGGAAAAACTGGAATTCAAAGTATCAGAACATGTATCAGACTTGCACTGTTCCTCCAATAATTCGAGCCAAAACACAATCTAAAACCTAAACAATTATGTAACACGGTGTAACAGGGTTTAAACATCACATTTAGGATCTAAACATTCATTAAACATAAATTAAAATCATTCAAAATCGATTTAATAACAGAAAACACACACTGCACACGCACGCACACAGTACACGCACGGTGCACACGAAAATACGTGTCCGACACGACACGAGGACTCGTAAAACTTTGCGAGCCTCGTGTCAGTCACTGAACCTATCACCATACCAAAAATCTCGTGTCGAAGTTGCGTGTCCAGCGCGCAGTAGCCCCCGAGTAGCAGGGGAGCTACTGTGCCGCGCGCGCGCACCCGCACTCGCGTGTCTCGTATTCCCCACGACTCGACACGACACACAATACACCGCACGACACCGAAAAACCCTAAACGACACCTAGGACTAACTTCCTATTCAAATGGATTTCAAAATCTCACACGAAATGCCCATTGAGGCATTTCATCAAACACCAAGTAATATGCACTGATACGTGTCCAGAACGGACACGAAACGACACGAAAATTTGGGAAACCCTATTCCTATAGTTAGGCTAGGGTTAGGGCAACCTAGAAATGAATTTTACCAGATTTTAGGAGCAATAGATAGGATTATACCTCAATGTGCACAAGCTCCCAAAAAAAGCCTCAAAGGAATGATTCCTCAAACCACCCAAAGTTCTTCAAATTGATTCCTTCCTGTCAAAATTTATTTCAAACAGCAAGAACAAGGGATTTAGGTTCTATTGCAATTTATTTGAAGGAATTTGGAGAAGAAATGGATTTTTTAGGGATTTACAAAGATGGGGACTCACCTCTTCCAAATGGCAAAGTTTCCTAAAGAGGCAACCCTAGTTTTAAGAGCATATAAATAGGGAAGGGGCTGACCATAGAGGCTAATCAGAATTTCTAGGGTTAGGGCTTGGTCCAATGGGTGTGGGCTATGGGCCATTAAGCCTATTAGTCATAAAATGACTTGTGACTTCACAAGCCATTTCTATATCAAACTAGCTCCTTATTTCACCAAATTAATCCCAATGAGTTAGTCCTCATCAACGTAATTTATCCTAGGTTTTCAAATCCTAATCATAAAGTCAAGACCTAGGTTAGCCACTAGGTTAGCCTACAAGGTCAACATAAGTCAAAGTCTCTAAAACACCAAAAACAATTATTCTAAAAATCACTCAAAAATCACATTAATTATAAATAATAATAATAATTCAATTTAAATTCTAAAATTTTGAAAATGACCAAAATACCCTCAAGCTAGAATAGTGGTAGTGACAGTTTCCAGGACGCCTGTCGACGTTCGGCCGGCGGTGATTGGTGGGTTTGTCATCCTTGTCGAACCATTTGTATTTTGAGGAACAAAACATCCTTTTAGAACTCACATACACTGACGTGCATGGACCTCGAGTCCTGATGATGTGCTGAAGCTTCTTGCCGACGCGCATGGACTTCGAGTTCTGATGATGCGCCGAAGCTTCTTTGCTGACGCGCATGGACTTCAAGTCCTGATGATGCGCCGAAGCCTCTCCGCTGACGCGTATGGACCTCAAGTCCTGATGATGCGTCGAAGCCTTTCTGCTGACGTGCATGGACCTCGAGTCCTGATGATGCGCCAAAGCCTCTCTGCTGACGCATATGGACCTCGAGTCCTGATGATGCACCGAAGCCTCTCTGCTGACGCGCATGGACCTCGAGTCCTGATGATGCACCGAAGCCTTTCTTCAGATGCGCCTGGGCTTGGGTTCAATGTGTGCACTTCTGATGCGAACTCGACTCAGATAAATATTTCTTTATTGTTTTAACATATCTGAGTTTTTGTCATCTTTCTCTGACCGCCAGTTTCGATGACTGTCCCGCTTTTGAACGAAGTACTGCTGGATACTGCACTCTGTCAGATGGAAGTTGATTATAATGAGGAGGTAATAAATCTTGCCCAAGCTGCCATTATGTTGGATCAGTCTCCCGAGAGAATGACCCAAATCAAGGAGCAACAGTATGCGTTCCTCCAGCGGATAATGGAGCGTGGCAGCTTGTAATATGTCATTCCTGGTAGTGAGGCTTTCCTGAAGCATGAGTTTCTGTTCGGGGATCGCCTCACTTCTACTGAAGCGAAGGTGCTGAGGATCAAGGAAGATTGGTTCCTCTCAGCCAAAGGGATGCACATGTTTATGAAGCAGCTCGAGCGTCACTGGCCTTTGACGGCTTTCTGCCATCTTGCTTCCAAGAGGAGAATGTTATGGGAGCTAACCCCGTCTCAGGAGGGGCGGTGGCGGGCACCATCAGAATCGATGCTACCTCGAACCAAAGGGATACTTTGGCCGCCATGCGGGCTGGGTCTTCTTTCACCTGGCGAACTCTACGTCCCGGGAGTATTTACAGTGACGTCCCTGCCGACAGTTTCGCCTTTGGTGCTTCGAATTTCGTGAACCGCATGCTGTCATCGAAGCGATCATACCCGAAGGGTAATTTTCGGGTAGAGGGTTGGTGTCATTATGTATCCAAATGGGACAAGCTGATACTCTGGGTTCTGACAAAGTTTCAAACCGAACTCAGAGTGATTGGGTTGACTGCCGCCATCCGTGCCACTCAGGCGGGCATTGACATCAACATGCATATGTTCCTTGCGCTCTTGGAGATGTTTAATACCCAGACCGGGACCTTCTTCACTCTGGTGGGGGAACTAGGACTCGCACTTCATGAAATGTATGAGGTGTCAAGGCTTCCTTGGAGATCAGAACCCTATGAGGAGTATTTCTCGACCAACGAGGAGTTCCAAGTCCTGGGGGACAGAGAGGAGGAAATGATTGCTGTCTTCAAAGAAGTGGCAAGCCACCATTATTATATACAGAAGAAGGATAAGGGTGGAGCGTAGCCCTACGTGACTGCTTGGAGGGATTACGTCTTTGAGCAAGACAAGGCAGATCCCTCTCAGTTCACGACTCCGCCAGCTCTTTCCAGTACTAAGGTACTTTCTGAAATGAGCAGACTGAATGAGAAGAGCCCCCAGGAAAATGCGGACCGGGAATCGGACGAGAGCTCCTATAGCTGTTTCTAGCACCTCACTCATCGGATGTCGTCGAAAGCAGTGTTGACTACTTATCTGATGATCTAGCTCCGGGACCACGTCTTTTTAGGTGGGTCAGGCTCTGTGGAGAGGGTGACCCGGAACTTGATCCTGCCAGCTGTAAAGTTGGTTTTTGGCCATCCCTTGGCTCTACTTCCAGCGATGGTATGCAACCTGCTGCGAGGTCTACGAGAATTCGCAAGTGACGTTGTTCATGAACGCGGTAAGAACGGCAACTTTTCTCGTGCCGAACTGTCGTTTCACTATCTGATGGGGTGGTTGATTTTGCACCATCCTAACGTGATGTCCGGGCCAGGAGGAAGACCATGTGGCCGGAGATGTATTCCTCCGCCGCTTCTACCAGAGGAAGTGGCTGCATACGGGCGTTCCTGTTTGTAGGAGGGTTTTGTCCTACCTTCAAGGATGGGAGATCATGAAAGTTGGTCCTATTTTCACCGGTTTCGAAGCAAATGAAGATTTAGTTGATTCGGGTGAAGATGCAACAACTTTGTCTCTGTGGGGATTCCGTTGGTTGTAAAGCATCCGGCCATCCCATTTGGTGTACAGGAATAAAAATTATTGTTACTTGGAACCGTACTTGCCGAGCCGTTTCACACGTCAATTCGGCTATGCCCAGTTGATGTTGGAGAACCCCAGTACCAGCCTGGGTATATTGGAAGTCTGCTGGACGGGGCACGAGCTTGGCATTACTACAATGCCGGATGTACCGGAGCCCGCTTTACCATGCCGGTTCTGAATCCGCAGCCGCCGATTCTTTTCTCGGCTGCCAAATTTTACTGTGCGATGAACGTTGTATCTCCTGGATATGATAGAGAGACTAGTTTCATCGTCGGCTCCCAGTTGGAGGCTACTGAGAACATGTTGGTGAAGGCCCGATCGTACCGTCCGCCAAAAGTTGGTTATTGGGATACCCCTGCCGTATCCTTGGAGGGTACTCAGACAGAGCCCTTGGCTGATCGCCCGAAGGGGCGTGCCGGCACAGAGGCCGGTTCCTCTGTGCCGAAGAGGCAGAGGAAAGCACTGTCACCGGAGGTGTCAACAGAATCGGCTCCTGTGGAGGTAAGGACGCCCCACATAGTCCGGTTAGTTCTACCATTTTTGTGACATATGTTTTCTTTTTGTAGGAGCCGTTGAAAAGGAAACCCCGAACTCTGAGATCGGGTGCTAGTAAACCAAAATGGGTGGCGGGCCCATCTGATGAGCACATTCCGTCGATTATATTATCTCCCGTGGAGGAGAACCCGGATGATGTGACTTCTGTGGAGATACAAGCTGCCGTGAGGGCTTCTGGTATCGAGGTCCCAGTAGAATCTGTTCTTCCAGATGAGGATGAGGAATGGAGTTCATCTTCTTCGGATGACGTTCCTCCAGAGGTCTCTGAGCCTGTAGGAGCAACAGGCATGGTGGTAACAGAGGAGAGGGCTGATTCCCCTTTTCGTCATGATAAAGGAAGGTCTGATACGCCGTTGCCGAGCCCTACCCCAGACCCAGCAGCGGACGCCGAGCTGGCTGTCGATCGGAAGGTACCGACATATTCTATTCTCGTAGAGGGATTTGATGAGGGAGGGGAGGTTCGTCAGCCGAGCCTGGCTCCAGGGGAGCCGAGTCAGGAAGCAGGTGCTGATCTTGCTGTTTCGTCGGAGGAGGAAGGTCCTGTGCGGCCTGTTGATAGTGTTTTGGAGACGGAGGAGACAGCCCCAGATGTCGGTAGTCCCTCCGAAATCAAAAAGGGTAAGGGTTTGCTGGTTGAACCCTCTGTTGCTCCTTCTATTTGGGGGACGATATCGACGCCCCATCCGACTTCTTCTGTCCACTTGGCACCTCGGGCCAGTGACGAAGTTCAAGTCCCTGACGAGAGAGGGTCCGCTGAGGTTGAGGTCACGGCCTCGCAGATTGAGGTCGGTGGGTCTTCTGTAGGTCTGCTGTCCAGAGCAGCTCCTCCAACTCTTGCTATGATGCCAAAGGTATTGGCAGACGCGAACGAGTATGTACAGTTTATTGTTGAAGCAGTGTACAAGATGCTGTAGAAAGGCGTATCAACGGTGCTGAATGCGAACGGGAGTTTCACGACGGCAAAAGCCATGACGCTCCCTTCCATGGGTTTGATACGTTCGTACCAGGGCCATGATCATATGGCCGAGATTCTGGAGGCATCGGTGGCCAAGCTCGACCAGCTTCTTTCTGAGCTTCAGAGTATCCGGCAAAATGACTTTTTTGCTCTGATAGAAGCGAAAAAGGAGAAATTGATAGCTGAAGTCGAGTCGTCATATCAGGCCACGGTGGCTGTCTGGGACCGCGAGGTGGCCGAAGCTGAGGCTGCGGTGGAGAGGCTATCTCAATCTACGCAGGAAAAGGTGGAGTTACAGGCCTCGTTGGAAGCTAACATAGCGGAGGTCACTGCCAAGATCCGTCATCTTGAAGACCAGCGAGCCCAACTCTTGTTAGATACTGAGCGAGTCCAGGCTGAACATGTAGCATCTAAGGAGAAGGAAGCAGCTTTCACCCGCCAGATCCTTTTCCTGACCCACCAGCGGCAACAACTAGATGAGAAGTATGAGAATGATACTGCCTCTGAAGCTGTAGAGGTGATGCGTCAAGAAGTCGAACGTCGGGTCTTGGCGACCGCAGAGACTCGGGCGAAAGACTTGAAGCGTCGGATTGAAGAGCTTTCTGCCAATCCCAGCGATGCTTAGGGATTATAGTCTTTCTTTTTTTTTGTTATTCTGTAGTTTGCAACTTCTGCTGGGGATGTAATCCTTTACTTTAACAAAAGATAAAGAATTTTGTGGTGTGTTCATTTTTGTTGTCATGAACTGATGATTTGTGTGGACCTATTATCTTTTGTGTACCTTGGTTTTTTAGGTATAGATAATAAGTTTGAGAGAACCGACATGTTTGCTCAGAGGTAATGTGGACGTGGCAAATACGGGGTTCAAATGACAGAATCTTCCTACTCAGAGGTGTTATGGACGTGATAGGAGTGACTCTGGAGGGATACGCGAAACTACTCAGAGGTAATATAGACATGAAAGTTCTGCGATCGATGTACGGCAACGCAGGGGTTGTTCGTACGGGATGTTTACTCATAGGTAATGTGGACGTGGTAAACATGATAAGCAGTGTAATCCTACGTGGTGTAAGATTACGTTTTGCAGGGTGTAGAGGAGCAACTCAGAGGTAATGTGGACATGGTTGTTCTTCTACTGGGGATAGAATGTCGCGGAACAACTGGGTTTCGAAAGCATAGGATTTTATGAAGGGGAGATGTATGTGAGCTCTGATGATCAGGTCCACTGACTCCCTTGTTGTGTAGAGATGAAAGTACATATATGAAAGATGTCATGAGTAGTACTTCTTTAGGAACTTTCCATTAATGGGCATCATGAACAAGTCCCCGTTTGGTCGAGCGAGGCGGTAAGCACCGTTTGAGTATACCGTCTCTATGATGAAAGGTCCCTTCCACTTGGGTTCGAACTTTCCTGGTGTTTTGTGAGTCAACACCATCGGTCTCCTGACTGCCAGAACCAGGTCGCCTATTTGAGAAGTCCTCTGCTTGACCTTTTTGTTGAAAGCCTGTGGTATACGAGCTTGATAAAGTTCAATGTGCTGCTGAGCTAGAAGACGTTTTTTGTCAAGTGCTTCCAATTCTCGCAGACGACGACTGGTTGTCTTCTTCTGTTAATTAGTTTGTGAGCACTACACGGAGTGAGGGTATCTGAATCTCGAGAGGCAGTACCGCTTCGCTCCCGTAGACTAAGGAGAACGGGATGTTGCCCGTCGTGGTCCGTACTGTTGTACGGTAGGCCCAAAGACATTCGCCGAGCTTTTCATCCTAGTCGCATTTTTTGGATGACGCGACCTTTTTGAGTAGCCTGACAATAGTCTTGTTAAATGCCTCGGCCAATCCGTTTACTACCGGATTGTAGGCGATTGATGCCACGTTCTGAATTCGATTCTTGTCACATAATCTGCTAAAAATATGGCTGATGAACTGAGGACCGTTATCGTGGATAATCCTTCGAGGTACCCCAAAATGGTAGATGACATGGTGCTTGATGAAGCTAATCACCCTAGAGCTCTTCACTTCCGTCAGCAGAACTGCTTCTGCCCATTTGGAGAAGTAGTCGGTGATGGCTAGGATGAAGCGGTGTCCCCTCGATGATAGAGGGGTGATCGATCCTACAATGTCCAGGCCCCAAGCTTCGAAGGGCCAGGAGGCGACCGTAGGATGTAGTGGTTCTGGGTCTATGGATAAAGTCGGCGTGAAGCTGGCACGCATGGCACTTTTCAGCATAGTCGACGGCATCGATTGCCATGGTTGGCCAGTAGTAACCCATGCGTCGTAGTCGATCCTGTAACTTAGGGCCAGGTTGATGAGCCCCGTAAGTCCCATCATGAGCTTCCCGAAGGGCTTCAGCTTCTTCTTCGTTGGATAGACATCGAAGGAGAAGCCCATCAAAGAAACGTCGGTACAACGTTTTAGTAGCTGTATCATAGTAAAACCGAAGGGAACGCCTTCTGACCGAGACGGCTTCTTTCGGGTCTTCTGGGAGAATCCCATTGACAGCGAAGTCGATGAATAGGAACCTCCAATCTCGAACATTAACACCGGCACTTGTCGTCATGGCATGGGCCATTTGTGAGCATAAGTTGTTTTTGGGACAGACAAAGTCTCGTCCGACTACCGTGACGTAGTGTTGAGTCCCGAGAGGTGCTGCTAATGAAGCTACGAGGCCGGCCAGAGCGTCGGCCTCTAGGTTTTGTAACCGAGGTACATGTTCTATGAAGAACTTAGTGGAAGTTAAAATAATATTCAATACGGCTTCATGGTAAGGAACCAGATCTTTATGGCGAACTTCGTACTGCCCTCTGATTTGATTAACGACGAATTTTGAGTCGCCGTAAGCTTCCAGACGATCCATCCCCAGCTGTTGCGTCAGCTGGAGTCCCATAATAAGAGCGTTGTACTAGGCAACATTGTTGGAGCATGGCTTCGAAAGGGAGTAGGCACGCTGGATGACCAGCTGATTGGGGGAGACTAAGACCACCCCCACTCCTGCGATGATTTGCTTTTGGGGCCTGTTCTTGAAGTGCCTTCAAAAAATACCCGCCAGACGAAGTTTTCTTCGGTGATGTTTGATTCTTGGACATCATTCGGGATATCTTCATAGAGCCTGGAGGACTCTGGGATGGGGTGCACGGCTAAAAGTCGGCTAGGGCTTGACCCTTGACGGCTTTTTACGAAACAAACACTATTTTGTACGGCGTCAACAAGATGGCCCATGTAGCTAGTCGAGAGTTCAATGATTCCGGCTTCGTCATGAGAACCCTGAGTGGATTGACTCGGGAGATGACATAAATTGTCTGGCCCAAAACATAATGGCGAGTCTTCTGGATGGCGAATACTAAAGCCAAACACTCTTTTTCGACGGGGTTGTACCAGTGTTTGGCCCCGATCATCATTCTACTAAGGTAGTAGATAGCTTGCTCGTAGCCCACGTCGTTGTTCTGAGCCAACAAAGCACCGAGGGAATGATCCATGGCACGGACGTAGAGGAGAAATAGTTTGCCTGCGACGGGTGCCACCAGGACTGGCATGCTCGTCAGGTACGCTTTGATATCATTGAAAGTTTTCTGACATTCTTCTGTCCAGATGTAGGAGACTCCCTTCTTCATGAGCTGGGTGAAGGATTGGCATTTTTTGGAAAGGTTTGTTATAAACCTTCGGATGTATGCCAGACACCCTTGCAGGCCTCGAAGTTCTTGGAGGTTCTTCGGAGGGTCCATGTCAAGGATGGCTTTGGTTTTCTCGGGATCGACAAGAATGCCTTTCGCCGTGATAATGAAGCCCAATAACTTTTCGCTAGAAACCCCAAGGAAGGATTTAGCAGGATTTATTTTGAGTTGATGCGCTCGCATGAGATCGAAGACTGTCTTTAGGTCTTGTAGGTGATCACCTTTGAGACGGCTCTTGACTGCGATGTCATCGACATAGCATTCAACTGTCTTGCGAAGATGTTGACGGAAGATGGTACTTATAGCTCGTTGGTATATAGCACCAGCGTTCTTCAAGCCGAAGGGCATCACTGTATAGCAGAAAACCCCCTTCGGAGTCCTGAATGATGTGTGTTTTGTGTCATCGGGGAACATTTTGATCTGGTTGTAGCCCGAATACCCGTCCATGAAAGACATGCATTCGAAGCCACATGTATTGTCGATCATCACGTCAGTGATTGGAAGCAGGAATTAATTATTCGGGCAAGCAGTATTGAGATTTCTAAAATCAATGCAGACCCGTATCTTCTCATTCTCCTTAGTGACAGGGACGACATTGGCCACCCAATCCGAGTGTTGCTCTTCACGGATGAACCTGCTGCTCAGGAGTTTGCACACCTCCTGATAGATAGCGTTCATGATATCAGGACGAAATCGTCGTTGTTGTTGCTTTACAGGCTTAGCATCAGACAAGATGTTAAGTTTATGCATTGTGATCTGGGGATCAAGTCTCGGCATATCTTCGTAGCTCCAGGCGAAGACGTCGATATATTCTTTGGCTAATTGGACCAAAGACTCTCGGTCTTCTCCCTTTAGACTTTTGCTGATGAGGATGGGCTTGGAAGGAGATCCATCCCCAAGGTCAACTTGTTTGACCTCGTCTTCGGTAGGGGGTTCGCGTAACTCAAAACGAGACTCCCACTGTGCTCATAGGCGTTGAGCCCAGGGTTCTTCCTCAAAAAATTCTGACGTTTGATCATCGCCTTCATCCTCTTGAGATTATGCAGATGCCATGTTGACTGATAGCACCTTCCTGAGGGCTGAGCCGATACTGGTATCGGAATCCCAAGTTGATGCTTCGGATGAATGAGAGTGTTCTATTTCTTCTGGCTCCGAACTCTCTGGAGTTGCTGGCGGTGTGACATAGCCCACCCCCCGTCGAGTTCGATGATAATAGTCTTGCGGCTTTCCTTTAGGCGTTGGGAGCCGGAGAGGAAGATGTCGACCCTTGTCGTAGTTCAAGCCCTTGTTGCTTTTCAGATCGTAACCCATCTTTTGGATGCGGTACTTTGCCTTATCCGTGTACTGATAGACTTGTATTTTGCCGGTATCTGGTTCTGGCTTGAGTGGCGGAAGGTCTTGATGATGCTCGACTTTGCCGAAGATGATGGATTCTTCATTCCGATTCCGCAGTGGGACTATAAAACCGACTCCTTGGGATGGGACTACTCGATTTACATGATTGACGGTCGTTATTTGTGTTTGTAACGACCGTAGAGCATTATCTAGTACATACATGGCATTCCAATGTGGAAGACTAGAATAATTGAAAGACACTCTAATATTGATAAAACATAAGATTTTGTCCCGTAGGATTACATTATCAAGAGAAGGTGCATCTATATCAGCAGAGATGTACTCTCCTAATTCTTCAACTGTAAGCACTGGGGCTGGTTCGGGAGAGTCCATCGTAGATCTGACCTTGGGGTCCGAGAGGGCTGTGTGGGCCTTCTCTTACAGCTTGGATGATTGCGGAGGCTTGCATTTGAGATGCACCTTCAGGGGTGCCTCTACTGTGCCTTCGATGACAGGTGCCTTCCCCTGTAGTTTTGCCACCAGGGGAGCCGACGTTTGAGGAGGTCTTCCCTTGAGTCGTATCTTCAAGGGAGCTTCAGTAGGTGCTCTACCTAGAGAAGTTGGTGCTTTTCCAGGTAGCTTGATGGTCATGGGAGGCAATATCTGAGGCGGTTTCCCTTGAGTCGAATCTTCAAAGGAGCATCGGGAATCATCTCCGGCCCCATGTCTGGCTCAGTCGCTGTTTCTACTTCATCATCAACGTCATTGGCTTCCCCTTCATCGAACGACTTATATAAGCTAGCGTCGGTGAAGTAAGCTTCGACCCCCTTGAAAGGGTCAATGTCCGCGAACTCTGTCCGGATGATGTCGTTGGTGGACACATACTTCATATATTGGTGGAGTGTAGATGGCACCACCATGTATTCATGCAGCCACGGGCGACCCAACAAGAGGTTGTAGTTGACGTCGGCGTCCATGACATAGCAAGTCACCTCGGTTCGGAGGTTGCTAATATGACACTTCAGCCGTATTTTGCCCAGTGGTTTACTTTTGCTAGCATTGAAGACGCTGATTGTAGTATTGGAAGGTGCCAGCCGGTACATTGGGATCCCCAGTGTTGGCAGCAGAGTCTTAGGGATGATGCTGAGGGAAGACCCTGGATCAATCTGAATCCACTTCACCTTAACGGAGCCTATATACCATGTGTAGTACAGTGGCCTGTTGTGCCGGTTGTGCTTGAGCAGCATGTCTTGTTGGGTGAAGATTATGTTGGGGATGACCTCATCCGCACAATGGCAGTACGCACATGTGGTCGAGAGATCTTCGGGCTGTTTGACCTGACTGATGAAGGACTCAACATCCTTTAAGGCTTCACAGAGAGCTTCGCGGGTATCTTTCGAAAGACGAAGCAGCTCGTACAAAGATAAGCGGGCGAGAGTACCGACAAGTTGTGCCAGTATATCAAAGTTGTAGGGCTTGGCTGGCCCCGAAGCATTCTCCCTTCGCAAAGGCTTGTCGAAACTGGCCTCTACATGCTTCTGTTTATTAGTTGCTGGAGGTTTGGATGGACCTCCTTCTTCGGCAGCAGGGGCAGTACAGGGAGGCACCACCTCAACGGCAGCTTCGTCGGGTTGGACGTTCAGCTGCGAAGGGGTTTGTACATGAAAAGCCTCTTCTGAGGAGGAAGAGACCATGCGGCAAGACTTGATCTTCTTGCCCTTAGTTTTGGAGGTAGAGTGTACCCCCGGTTGAGTAACCTCGGAGACAAGATCGGGGTGAACCCATAAGATCTCTCCCCGAGATGTGGTGAGTGGGATGAGTCCACTCACTTTGTCACGAGTAGGTGGTAGGTTGACCACCTCCATTGTCGCCTTTGGGATGGGGATGACGCCATCTTGTGTTGTGGTTGGCGGCAAGGTGCCGAATTAGAGCGACACCAGGTTAGCCGAGACTGTCTTCTCTTCGTAATCGACAGAGATGACATTCGCATTGATCATGCGCTGGATGTAGTTCTTGAGGACGTAGCAGTC
This sequence comes from Iris pallida, assembly GCA_029216955.1. Lineage (NCBI taxonomy): Eukaryota > Viridiplantae > Streptophyta > Magnoliopsida > Asparagales > Iridaceae > Iris > Iris pallida. The sequence goes on from JANAVB010035586.1 coordinate 19,790, forward strand.
CTGAGTTTGGTGTCCGACAAATCGATGGTAGTGACAGTACCTCGGATTATCTACTCTTTCAACCTCGTCGGGACGCTTTGGGTCCGATAATTTGATCCTGTCACCCTGTTTCAGCATCTCGAAGAGTTACAAGGTGTCTTCATCGTTGAAAGAATAGACCTCCTTTGGCCTTGGCGCAAGCAGAGGCTTCTGAGTAGGTGCTTGTGCACCTTTGGAGGCATTGACAGTCAGCGCCTGCTTTTTCTTCTTCTCACGTCCAGGGTTGTTGGCAGCAGACCGTTTTCCCTTATCTTCAAAAGCAGGAAAACTGACTCCTAGAAGGCGAGCATTGGATGCCTTCTTTTCAGCTGCTTCAGCCTCAATAATCAATAAGCTCCAATTGGGAGGAAGAGTGGAGTTGAGCCAAAGCTTGATCGCAGGCAACATGTTCATGCTGCAGGAGGAGAGGAGTGTATGTTTTGGCATACCCGGGGGTAGTCTGAAGCAAGTTTGTCGAAAATGTTCGATGAATGCTCGAACCGTCTCCTTCTCCTTCTAACGTACCTCTATCAGGGACGCCATTGTCATGTCTTTCCCGTCGTCATAGAAACGATCGAGGAAGAGACATGTCAAGTCGTCGAAGGAGCATATGGAGTTGTCGGAGAGACTGCAATACCAGTCGTAAGCCACTCCTTTCAGTGCCTCGACAAACAGGCTGGTGAGTAGCGCGTCTTCCTTCGGGAGATGTTCTGTTTGAGATTGGAAGTTTGTCAGGTAACGGCATGGAGAGTCCTTCCCGTCGTATGGCGTCAATGTTTGTGGTTTATACTTAGGAGGATAAACCACTTTGTTCCATTCGAGGGGGTATGGTTGTGGGATCCCCATCTTCTGGCGCTCCTCCTGTCTGTTCTTGGACTCGAAGCGTTCACGCAAGTCCCTGATTATCTCAACCACGTCTTCCGTGGAGCTGGGAGTCGGAGAAGGTGGTACAGCCGGGAGTTGAGCATTTGACGGTTCCGACATCCGAGGTGCTTCGTGGCGATCTGTATCCAAGGATACCCGTTGAAAGGGTACACTTGATTCTCCATTGGCCCCTGGGTCAGGACCGATAGAAGGTGCTCTGGCCAAAGCTGATCATATCTCGAACACTGCTTGAGTCAGTGTCATCATGGAGGCAGAGAGGGTTTTGAGTCCTCCCTCCAAGGTATCCATGCGCTGGACGAGATCTGCTGGCGGCGCATCTGACTCCACATCACTAGCTTCCGTCATGTACTCCATCATGACGTGACTGGAAGTGGATGGATCGGTTGAGGCTTCGCTTTCATCCTCGCTCTCTTGTAGAAGAGGAGCTTCCTCCAGAGCTTCGTCTTGGCTACCCCCAGCTATGTTCTGGAGGATGTCTTCGTCTTCGGGTTGAAGATCCACGGGGGCTTGACTGCCCCCAGCTATGATCGGGAGGCTAACCTCGTCTTCGGGATGAAGATCCGCAGGGGCTTGACTACCCCCAGCTTTCTCTGAGATCTTCTTTCTCCTCCGGGTGCCCTCAAACACTCCTGAGGAAGGGACGGTCGTCTTAGTCTTCCTCGGCTGGTTCTTGGATGAGGACGAGGTCGAGGAGTTGCCTGTCGCCTTTCAAATTGATGGGGAGTTGGAGACTATGTTGCAAGAAGCAACTTTTAGTTCTGGCTCCTCTTCAGTTAACACCTTCGTCCTAAGGCGACGTTGGAGAGGTGTTGATGATTGCAGCCGCTGGAACACAGACTACCTTGGTGGGACTGCTATCTTGCAACAACAGTTGATGGTGACTACAGCACATGTGTGCCCTATGAGGGGCGTATTGTGCTCATCAGTTGACTCTTCTGATCGGTGTTTGTGAGTGATCACGTTAAGCAAATTGTTGGAGGAGAGTGCCACCTTCACACCCCCATAAGGCGCATGGCAAGGCCAAGCACCGGGGTGGTCAAGTGAATGTTGTACCCTCTGATCCGACGCAAAAGATGCACCCAGATCAATAGTGGGGAAACAACATTTAAAGTGACTTGAACCAACCTCAGACGCACAACTAATGTAGGCACGGTGGTTCAAGACCACTGAGTTTGCCTTGTACGACTTGGTTACGAATGCAGCAGATGCGTCCAAGTGTGACAAGGACTTTGAAGATCATCTCGATCGTGGCGTAGAAGCACCCGAGTCAACCTTGTGTAGTTTATCATTGGCAGCGCGCATGATTGTGAGCGCATGCCTTTGGCTCACTGCTGGCATAGTACGTTTGAGGCGTATGCCCCGTGCCGCCTTGGACTTCTTCGTACCAGCCCGCTGGGGTGCATAGTACTCAGAGCCCAAATTCTCTTTGCCACGACAGCGGGTGAGTCTGTCAAAGACAGAGGTCTTCTGTGGCACATCAGAGTTAATGTGCCGGGCGTTAGCTGTGTCCCTGCTCCGTCGACGCATTTTTTTTCTAAAAAGAAGACGGTTGGGGAAAGTGGTCGGCCCCACGCTTTCCCGAGAGATGTGCTGCACCGGTGGGCGCATCTTGGCTGCTGAGGACATCAGCGGGAAGGGTAGGCTGCATCGGCGCATCCCCTTCGGTGGTGGTGCCAGGAGCATCGATCTTACGCACCCAGGCTTGGCGAGTCTTCTTCGGCTTCGACAACCGCTTCGAAGGACTTGCACTGCCTTCAGAGATGAACTCCTCATACGCCTGTTGATTGAGGCGTACGACCAGCGTCTTATGGGAGGATCTGACCTTCACGTCATCAGATTGCAACACAGCTTTCTCGGCGGAGGAGAAAGAGGTCCCCAGCAGAGTCGCCAGCTTGTTTGCTATTAAAATCTTTTGATTGCAATTTCAATTACAAACAGAACAGTGTTATAATGTAGGACTTAGATGTAGTCCTAGGAGTATACTTTTGTTTATCTGGGTCCCTGTGTCGATGGAGCGAGTGGTAATACGTTGACTCCGTTGACGATCTGACGACGGTTCTCTGAAGGTCTGAGTTGCTCTGGGTGTTGGAGCTTGCGGAGAGGAAGAAGACGTTGAGTGTCTGTATCTGCCTCTCTCACTGTATGTGTATATAGGTCTCTGTCCGTATGTGTGTATGGAAGAAAGAAATGTCCCTCTATTTATAGCTTGCAGGCTGGCTGCTCATACACACATATGTAGGATACGTCTGTACGTGGGGACGCCACGTGGTTGAAGTTGCGGAAGATGAATGGAAGATGCACCATCATTTGTGGGTTGAATCCTTCATTCTGCTTTTGTGGGCTGGCACGTAGCAGGGGAGAGGATCTTTCAGTTGCTGAGATCTTGGGTGATTAGCACCCCTTCATAGGCTGAATTGAGTCAAAGGACACGTGGCGCGTGTCCATAGCTCAAAGATCTCGGATTTAGTGGAGAGTAATCTGATAGGATGTGCCTGGGATTGGGCAAATGAGAAGACTTTGGCTCGCAACCTTCAGGAGTTACGAACTAGTCTGGGCGCATGACTTTTGAGGCGCATGCGAAGCTTCAGTAGCGACTTGACCTCTGTCTTTAGGGATCAGATGAAGGTTCGAGGCGCATGGCTTTTGAAGCGCATGCATAGGTTTGGACGCATGGCTGCGGAGGCGCATGAATGGTTGGGCGGTCACGTGGCTTGTAACCGTCGGAAGAGAGTCATGATGATGCTGACGTCAGCGGCACTTCATTTTCTGTAAAAGCTGTTGCTGCTCTGTCATCGAGGCATGGCTGCTGTCGTGTCAGACTTCAGCATTTAATGTTCTTTGATGGGTGATGGGCTGTTGAGTGGGTACATTGATCTGCGTTCCACTGGACGCATGGGTCCATGTTGATTAGGATGCATGGATCTGTGTATTATTGGGTGCACCCATATAGGGCACTTAGTATTAATGGGCACGTCTGTACGATGTACGGTGTCTGGCCGGCATATCTATTTACATGATACGTCTTTATTGGTCCGACTGTTGCGTTCTTCGAGTGCTTTAAATAGTCGTTTTGACTTGGCCGAATTCGAAGCGTCAGGTTCATCACCATAAATGTAAATTTATTGCACGGGATTCGGAGAGCCCGCCACTTGGCGCATGTATTTGATTTGCTCGACCTATAAATAGTGGCAAGGAGAGAGTTTGCTCCTTATTCTCTCACGTCTTCCCGAATGAACTTATTCACTCGAGCATATTCTGTTGACAAGATGCTCCCGTGGGTGAAGATGCGACGAATTGTCTTCATTTGTGTACTCGTGAAGGTGACTGTTACATCCAAACGTCGGGGTCGAGGGCTTCTGAAGCAGGCGGAAGGTGCCTGTTGCATCCAAAGATCGGGATGCTCGAGCCCTGTCTCCGTTATACTGGAAGAGCCGCAGATCGAAATTATGGTGCCCCGATCTTCCTTCGGCTTTGGAGAGCTCTTCTTCCTGCAAGAGTGGGGTGTTGCCCACTCTGGTTGTGTTGAAAGCTGCTCCTTTAGCCGCAGATCGGATTGCGGTGCTCTTCTCTTCCTTGGGCTTTGGAGAGCTCTTCCTCCATCTAGAATGGGGTTGATCGCCCACCCTTGTTCTGCTCAATAAATGCTTCATTAGTTGAAGCACTTGATCGGGTCGAAGTAGAGCGCATATGCTGAGACTTCATGATGCACATAACTGAGACGCTGAAGGGATGTACCTAACTGAGATGCTGAAGAGACGCGCCTAACTGAGATGCTGAAATAGAGACGCCTGACTGAGACGTTGAAGTGATGCGCCTGACTAATGATGCGCCGGTCAGGAGGCGCATGGCAGTTTGCTGCACCTGGCTGTAGTCTTAGGATCTTTCTTTTTTGTAGAAATTCTCCTTTGTAAAGCCTTTTTTAGACATGTAATAGACTTTTATATGAAATAAAAATCCTTTTGATGTCTATAATTTTGCTGTCGTTTGAGCTCCCTGGCGCATGTAATATTAGGCGCATAGGAATTCTGGCCTGTGGATGCGCCTGAAATTCCATGCTTCTATACTTCTGAGTAAAGGCACATAGTTGTATACTATTTCACAAACAGTGGATTTCAATCCTGAGCTAGAGTTTTCAGGCCTGGACTAGTCCTCCACGAGGGAAACCAGGTTAAAATTGCTGTGTTTGCGTATGCTCTTATGATTTTTTTTTACTTCCGTATTTTTCTTTGATTTATTTACTATCTTGATAGTTGTTTTGTGGAGGTGATATAGAGTTAATTTTTATTTGGTTATTATCGACACAAACTCTATTCACCCCCCTTTAGAGTTGCCTACACGTTATTTCAATTGGTATCAGAGCAAGGTCTTCATTGTTAGGCTTAACATCCTTAGAGCAGATCCTTGTTTATTTGTGTATGGCATCATATTCCTCCTCCTCAGATAAAAAGGGTTTTACTTCTAGTAGCATGGACAATCATGATTCTTCTAAATGCAAGAAATACTCTAAGTGGAAAGCCATGGCTAACCAATCCTTAAAGATTGTTAAGGCTTTTCATTCTACAAATGAAGAACTTTCAGAAAAGGTTATTCATTTAGAAGAATCTAATAAGATTTTGAGAAATAAAAACAATAATTTATTATCTAGACTTGATTCTCAAAACTCATCTTGTATTTTTTTAAAGAGTTTGAATGAGACTTTAATTTTGAAAATCAAATCACTTTCCTCATCAATAGAAGATCTTAAGAAACAAGCACATGAGCTAAATCATTTGCATGATTCTTTTATTGACTCTTTAAAGAAACAAAATGATGATTTTATTTCTAGAATTGCTTTATTTGAAAAAGAGAATTATGCTTTAAATGCTAAATTTGATTCTCTTACTTGTTTGCATAATGATTTGCTATTAGAACATGACATTCTTAAGACCAAATCCATGCATGCTCACTCTAGAGATATTCATCATTCTAGTATGTCAAATGTTCATAATCATGCTCATTCCGATACATGTGCACACACTAGTATTAGGTGCTTCTATTGCTCTCGTATTGGACACATGAGTGTAACTTGTCCTATTCGTAGGAGTTTTTCTACCAATGCTAGAGTAAATAGTATATGGGTCCCTAAAGCTAATAAATGTGGATCCAAGTTTATTTGGATACCAAAGTCTTCGCCTAATATTGTAGGTGGAGCTTCTTGTATCAAAATATAGCACCGAGGAACGTGTTGGTGGTTGCAAATCTCAAAGGTCATCTTCCAAGCAATTGCACCAATACAAGTGTGGCCACTAGAACCACTTTGGTAACATGCTAAACGATTCTCTTTAAATGGTTTATATTTGTTGAGTATAGCATGTTTTCCTTGATGTCTTGCTACTAGCTCACATTGATATCTTTTGATTGATTATTATATAAATCAATGTGAGATATTATACTAGCATGCTTAGTTAATTTTCTTATTATTTCTTTTATCTGGCATAACTAGTTACTTAGCTTAAATGATTAGTTCATACTATGTAGTTTATCACTCATTTTCTAGTAGTGTGACACATTTATATATGCATGCTCATTATTCTTAATCCTTATTTATAAAGCATGCATATCACTCTAGTCCATAGGACCTTGATTTTGATTTGAGTTAATATGATTTTAACTTTCCGTCTTTAAAAGTTTTGAGATAATTACTTCTTGCCGATTTCTTTTTAATATCTTAATCGGTATTTATGAATATATGTGTTTGGCACAAGCTTCTTATCACTTGACAAGTATACACTTATACTTCCATTTTAACCTTGTGCATACATATTATATTCATTATTGATTTTCATGTGTTATTAAACCTCTTATGAATCAATTATGTATTTGCCTAATAAAGCCTATTTATACGTGTTTTTGAATTTGTGATAGTTTTTCAAACATTCATAAAGGATACATGACTATATTCATTAAATCTTCATTTATATGTAGATCATGTATTTATTATATTCATATCTATTTTTGTATAAATATCTTTATGTGGGTATATGAGTTAAGTTCAAATTGTATATTATTTTGAAGAGTATCTATTCATACTTGTACTTACCTCATACTTTAGCTATTGACTCTTTTGACCAAATTTTTGGATCTCTTCTTGAATCAATTAGCTTCTTCCTTAAAGTTTTCTTTTGATGATATCTTCTTGGCTTCTTTTTGGTTGACTTTATGGATATATGCCTTTTAATTGATTTTTGATCTTTTCATGTATGCCTATTTGTGATATATATGTATATATTAATGATTCCTAACTTCTTATATTTATTTTTTTTACTTCCTCAAGTTAGGATGTTGAGAGAAAATGTTTATTAGTATCTTGTTCATGACTTTTATGGAAGTTCTTTTAAGAATTGCATAGTTTTGTACTTTACCTTACTTGTTAAAATCACCGAATTTATTAGTGCACATTTTGAGTATATCTTCTATATATTTATCTCCATAAGTGCATTATGAAAATGTTTGTTTTAAAAATATTCTTAGCAAATTTTGATGATCATTCTTTCATTATTATTTGGGTATTTACATTTCTTATACTTATGAATTTTGGATTTTGATGTTGTTTCATGATACTGCATATATTCCTTTAAATCTAAATTCTTAAAAGTAAAGAACATTTTGGGAACAAGCCGAAAGGGTCCTTCTGTCATACAGGTATAAATAGCCTGAAGCGACACGGTGTACTAGTCTTCGGACTACCGCTAGCTGGGAGCCGGCCCCTACAGCTAACCCAAAGTGATCAATACTTTATAGACTTAAGATTTATTAAGGTCTACTTGCAACCATTATCTAGTTATGGATCCACTCCTAAGTTCCAGAATACATCATCATATCTAGCTATAAATATTTTATTATTATTGCCCAATGATGTTTTTATAACACATAAGAATACATGTAATTGATATATCATACTTCTCATGTCCTTAGCTGCTATGGTTTGAGCTTATGTATTGAGATTTTCCATTTCTAGAGAATACACTTTCATAATGGCTATAATTTTGCATTCTCGAGATCAATCTATTATTTCATTATCTTGGGTTAATCTCAATACTTGGCGAAAAGATTTGTTCTGTTGTGTTTTCATAAACATCTCTTTTGTCCTTTACTTGATGAGAGTCTTATTCTTTTACTTGCTATCTTATACTCTTATCCTTACTTAATAAAGAGTATATAAATCATTTTGATCATTCAAAATGTATTATCCGTATTGTGAACTCTATGCTTAAGCATGTATCTTTAGTGTTAGTGACTTAAGATTTAATGAGCACATTTATCTTGTTAATAGCCTACCTCATTAATCTTAATTAGTTATGTAGCTTGCTTATTTGCGATATATTGTTAAGCTACATAATTTTTGTTCACTTTCACTCATCTAGCTATCTTCTTGAATTTCAATCTATATATAATATGCTAGTTTACAAAAATAAAATTTATGAATTTTCTTGATGAGATTTGTATTCTATTTTAGATACATATGTTTGGTCTCTAAAATTAGTTTGACAATTTTTTTATTTAATCATGTTTCCATTGAGGCTTGTGATTCATCGCTTTAACTTCCTTTCATACTAGTCATTGGTAAGCATCTCTTAAATTTTTCTCATCTTTTGAGTCATAATTTTATCATATTATCATTTCTTTGGAATAAATGTGCAATCATTTAAATAAGATTGACTCTGTTCTATATTTTCCATTGGTTTGTTTATATGGTTTTTAGATGAGATTTATGACGGATCATAATTATTTATTGGTTTACTTTATGAATGATCCTAATAATTGAGTAGTCCTATATTATCTAATTATGTGGTTATTAAGTTGATTTATTACTCTACTTTGACTACTCATGGATTATCACATATGCTCTTTGCTATTTGAACTTCATCGGTTTCTCATTTAGTATTAGCAAGGTTGGATTATTAACCGTTGATGGGTACATATGTGATAAAACACACAGTCCATGCAAAGCAATAAATTGGTTGATCATTTCTTAATTAGATAATCATGGACATCATATTTAAGTTTTATTTTTTTAATATTTTTTAAGCTATATTTTGACTTTCACCATGATTGATTGACTTTATTTCTTTTCATGATGATCTTCTTCTCAAAAGGTAATATGCATTGATATATCATTTTTAAAAATAAGATTCTTCTATATAGGCTAATGTATGTCATCTTTTAATTAAATGTGCTTAATTAAAATATTATTTTGATCGTTCATCTTTAGTGACTATTAATTGGATATCTCTTATTAAAGATGATATTATTCGTTCTATGACATTTTTATAACCTTATGCATTGAGCAAGGGGGAGAAATCAATAGTTGATTTACCCCAAGATCTTGAAGTTATCATTTTTTATTTTTATTTTTTTTGCTATAAGTGCTTTGGAACTAGATATGCATATTTTAAGGGGGAGCAAATAAATTGGTTCAATTCATTTATACCCTTTAATATGTCGTATATCTAGTTCATCATTAATCCATATTTTTTATCATTATTTATATATTCATGATTGAGTTTATGATACTGTTATTTTGTGAAAGGTTTATGAGAGTATATGCAATTGTTTTCATCACATTATCTCTCTCTTTTATATGAGTCATCTCGTTAATGTTAACTTCCGTATCTTATCTTGATGACTATTGTGCTTTCTTTGATTTGGCTTTCCTTGTATGCTTAATTGATTTGGCTTTCCTTGTTAAGGACTTACCCAAAATTTATGATTTTTTCTATATTAGTTTGAGGGGGAGCATTCAAGTCGACTGAATTTTTCTTTCTCAAACATTTTTCTCCTTTATCTTCATGTTTATCTAAAGGGTATTCATATAGCATGATAAGGTAATTGAGTTCAAATGTATGAATTTTGGATAAACAAATAAATTTGCAAATAATGAGATTATTTTATATCAATTGCACTATTTTACATTGATCATTCGTTTATTTTGTTCCACTATTTATCTGTGGACAATTGTGACTATCATAGTTTCATTGATCAATGTTTCATGTTTATTTATTTCAATTGATATATATGTCAATATCACAATTGTTATTTTTCTTCTTTGATATCTATGTTTTACAATTATCTAATATCTATGGTTTTTGACTGAATTTTTTTAATTCTCTTCCAAAACTAGAGCATTATTTCATATCACACTATGTTTTTGGATGTCTTTCTTGGATTTCATGTTGGTAAACTATCTATTGATTATTTTTAAATTTTTTAGTTTTACCAACTATTTGTGTTTTGACAAGCTATTTTTTATTTGGTACTCTACATTTGGTATGCAGTTTATATACTTGTCTCTACACACTTCTTCCAATTTTCTTCATTTAGTATATCTTGATTATGATTGTCCATGCCTTCCTCCTTTACTTATGCTTGAGTTCGTTTTATCTCTTATTACGGGGAAGCTTTTTTTTTTGATCATGTCAAAGGGGGAGACTTAAGTTTAAGTTAGCACACAATCTTCTAGTAATATGTGTTTATTAGTGATACATACATCTATCGTATTTGTTTTAAACTTAACCGATTTGCCATAATAAAAAAGAGAGAGATTGTTAGCCCAATTATCACGTTGTGTTTTTGAATATGGCTAATCAATTAAGTTTAACATAATGATGTCACTAATATTCATATACTCACTATCATGTTGCTACTTAAACTTAGCATTGTCCTAATTGTCCTATATCATATTGCCATGCTTGTATCGTACTGCAACATATTTTGCTCGCCTAACATGCATTTGCAGATATGCAGTAAGCATGATCAAACATGATCAAACCAGGACATAGGCAATAAAGAATTAATGGTGGACCAAAGACGGTGTCATACAAAGAGATTTCTCCGAACCGCCTAGCAACCTATCTGGGGCCTCGCATCGGGGGTTCCGCTGCCCGGTCAGCGGACAGGGATCGAGGGGACAACGCCCTCCGTCGGGGGTTCGGGGGCAAAGCCCCCGAAAGGTATTCAGATTTCCAGATCTGCTTATCCTTGGGACGACTGCTATAAAGGAAAAAGATGTCGTCAGGTTCGCTCACATATCAGATGAAAGTCATCATCAAAGGGCTCTTGGTTTTCCTTCTGATCCAAGTCTGTAATCTTCAATTTATTGAGTCTAGGAGAATGTGTACGTTGAGTCACACTGTGTCATCTCAACCCCTAGACATATCTCTCCAAGCTCTACCAAACAAACAGACCAATTCCTGAACCAAGCCCAAGCTCCACCAAGCCAAACAAAGCCCAAAGGCCATTCTGCCACCTAGGAGGCAGAGTTCGGGCCGTACTCTGTCCCTCGATTTCCAGAAACTAATTTTTAGGGCCTGCTTGGTACAAGCTGTCCAACGTTCAAAAATTTGAATTCTTGGGACAGAATTCGGGCCGAACTCTGCCTCCCCAGAGTAGTATAAATAGAGCTTGAATTATCTCATTTCAAATCATCTCTCACCTTCAAATATTCAAGCCTTCTAAGCTCTACTACTCTAAGCCTTATTCTTCCATATCTCCTAAGCCACAACTCTCCTTAGCCCAAGGTGCTCAGTGCGATATCAGCTAGAAGTTGTGTGCAAGAGTGAAAGAAAAGTTACTTGGATAATTCCAAGTTTTGCCACCTGCGAATCTGTAAGAAGTTGGCGTGCTCTTCTGAGTAAAGGCACATGGTTGTACACTATATTACAAATAGTGGATTTCAATCCTGAGCTAGAGTTCTCAGGCCTGGACTAGTCCTCTACGAGGAAAACCAGGTTAAAATTGCTGTGTTTGCGTATGCTCTTCTGATCTTTATTTACTTCCGCATTTCTCTTTGATTTATTTACTATCTTGATAGTTGTTTTGTGGAGGTGATATAGAGTTAATTTTTATTTGGTGATTATCGACACAAACTCTATTCACCCCCTCTAGAGTTGCTTACACGTTATTTCACTTTGCATCGATTCGATTCATAGATTCCAATCGACTCAAAGCTTTCCTTCGGCCAACGTAATTCTTGCATTGATTCGCATCGATACTTCATCGGGTCAACGCAACTCTTCGAGTCAACGACTAATCGTAATGTACCGTGCGGAGCGGGGCATTACAGTTAAGCAGGTTCTTTATTTAGCTGTTGGATTTTTGTAGTAATTATTTAGTTAGTTATTAATTGGTTCAAGTTTGTTACATATTAGTTAATCATTTTGGAGACTAACTAATTCAGTTAGTTAGTTCAAGATTCTATTATTGTATTAGTCCAATGCCCTCAGATTTAACTATTATTACAGACATGCCACTACCACTATCCTAACTTGGGAAACACCCCCAGATCTATTCATAATTGCAAATCTGCCACTGTTCTCTTGCGTGGAGACACACACAATATTTTTACTATAAATAACTGGCACATTGTGCACACATTCCCATATCACAGTACTGTTACATCACCATCACTCTCTTTTTACACATTCTCTCTCCTCTCACTACTCGAGAGAAGAGCCCCACCGCGGACCTCGTCGGGGTCCACAACGACGACGAAGCGCCGGAGTCCAGATCGACCCCGAGTCTGTCGCCAACCATCATCCGCCATGTACTCGTCGAAGGTCTGCCGTTCTTATCACCACCACCAGTGGCATCACTTCGACAACACCACCACCGAAGTTCGACATCACCCTGCCACCATCCACTGTGCCCCGAAGAGTCACCGACAGTGACACCGAGGACCTCGAAGCCAGTACCAAGCCGGCCACACACCCACCATAGGGACTCTTTGTTGCCGGGACCAGCAGCACATCGCCACCGTGTCCTTGAGACACCAGACCCGCTTACGGAGGCGGGGTCGACAAATCAGTCAACAAAACACCAGACGAAGCTATCGCCGTCGTGATCACCAAGACCGACCGCTGCCAGCCGGATCTGGTCGAAGCTACCGTCATCCGCCGGGTCTCGAGATCTGCCGCCGAGGTGATTTTACTCATCGATCTCTCGATCCCTCTTCTTCTTGTTTTCTCTCAGTTAGGATTTCGTATTTGGGGGAAGAAGAAGAGAATGAAGATGATGTTAGAAATTAGGGTTTGGAACATTTGATTTGAGGAAGAAGAAGATGGGGGAACCGGAGAGAATGAGGATTAGGGTTAGGGTTCGGGCTAGTGTAAGGTTTGGGGAATAAGAACTTTTGTTTCTCCTTACGGCTGAGTGAAGAAGAGGAAGAATGGCTATGTTCTGCTAAATGGAGAGTATTCATTGGGAGTTGGTTGTTTGGCTGAATGGAGAGAGAGTGAAGAGTCATATCTCTCTAACACCTTTCTTTTTCTTTCGTCCCATTAACAGTGACTTGTGGCTCTTCGAAAACAGTGACTTGTGGCTCTTCGAATCTCGAAGAGCTAAGGCCATGTGGCTGAGTGCTCCTTCGGGAATTGAAGATTAGTCTGGTATGTTCCTTCGAGATTGGAGGAAATAGTTGGTAGAATTGTTGACTAGGTCCAACTGTGTGACTCAGAGTTAGTATAGCAAGTGCATGTTTATGTGTAGAGTGAACTTAATTTTTAGCTGCTGTTTATTCAGAGTAATGAGAGGAAATAAGAAATGGGATAAGTGTGTTGTTCTCTTTCGAATTTGGGGACCAGGGTTCAAGATGGGCTGAGTCAAATGTTGAGTTAGGTTTGTACATTTAGGAGATATGAGTATAGGCTTGTCAGGGTTAACCAAGAATTAGGCTGAGCCACTGTTGGCTTAAGGGAATTTGGTTGCATATTTAATATTACAAAATTTAGAATTCAATAGTGTCATGCCCCGCTCCCGTAGGAGCGATCGTCCTCGCTAAGGCGTGATGCCGTACGAGCCTAGATTGCGTTCGTGCAAGGCGGATTCCATAACGACCGATTCCAGCGGCTGCGACGGGGTCGTCGCACAGAAGTCCCGAGCAGAGACATTGAATAATAGGCAGCAGAAATTTAGAACAAACACAAGTTATTCAAAAGAAGCTCTTTATTAATATTGAAACATAAATTACAATGGGGCGCAAGGCCAATATTACAAGTCTCTCAAGCTCACTCATCTCATCTCTCAATTACAAGTCTTGAGCCAGCGGAAGCTTCGGAAGGCGACGTCCATACATTATGTCCCGTATAAGTCTTTACTTCATGCAGCCGCGCGCTTTGAATCGCCAAGGAACTCCGTGCCTCGACGCATCCAAGCGAGCTCCGCACCATGAGCTTCTACCTGTGCCTGCACATGTAAACTATGTGGGTGTCAGTACTCAACTGTACTGGTAGAATGAGCTCCTCGCCCACCCATACAAACCCAACACGTTATTTTACTTTGTGCAACATAGTCCCTTTTTATCAATTGTCTTTCTAGTCTTACCTTAGGATCAGTTTTATGACCGACGCCTTGCCTATTTTGTGTCTTTAGACCGTCCCGTGCTCGTAGCATCAATGTTAACTCAACTACGTTAACCTATCGAGTCGTGCTTGCCTTACGGCTTAAATCAGTGACACAACTACGCGATGAAGCTCCATTTTTCGTATGACCGTGCTACAAACCCTTGCTGAGGCCGTGCCTCGCAATTCCGTGAGACTTAACCATATCGCCGCCTCGCGGCCCTTGCCGTCTAGCGGCCCTTGCTACTTTGACCACCAACTGACTAAATCGAGACTAGTGAACTTAGTGTCACTTGACCAACTTGCCTTGCGGCGATTTCTGACTTAAACTTGAACAACTCAAACCCAACTTTTGTAACTCACATGTCAACACTTGAGACTCGACGCCACATCTCGTGCTGAAGCACAACGCCTATGTTGAAACCCAATCTTAGGCCCAAACTTTGTGTTCTAACTATACACACCTTCAACTCAACTCAATCCAAAGGCATACATGCGGATAGCCGCTATTTGCCGACATCTATATGAACTTGGCCACTAGCATCACAAGCTATACCTTGACGTATTGTTTTGTTAATCGGGATCCGTTCGGCGCAAGTAGTTAGCTCCGTCGCAAGTCTCTGCTTAACCTGTGCCAAAACCTTACGCACGACTATACCATGTTTTCTTCTAGGCCGAGTCGGTCCCATGGCCCAGGGTTGCCGCTCGAGGATTCATCGCCCTTGTCGACAAGTTGTCAAATGACCATGCAAGACTCGACACAAACTGACGTTTCACACAGTCATTCCTCTACCAAAACCAAGACTTCTATCCTTGAGACCCCTCGACGACCCATGGTCGCGAGCATTCCTTCCTTGAGACCCCTCGACGACCCACGGTCGCGAGCATTTCCTTCCTTGTTACCCTATCATTTGGTTCAACTCATGAATGCCTATTTGGTATCCCTTTCTCAAAACTCACTTTTAATCATTTATAGTCCTTGCCTTAAACACTAAGTCCGTGCATCGTGCCATAAGCCAATCGTGCTCTACGCGACACTCCTGTCCAAGTCGACGGGCCTTGAGATCGTGGGACTACTTAACTTGACAATCCGCGAAGGTGCGGGATAGTGCTTGTAATGTCTTAGGTCGACCGGCATAACTTTGTCTAACTTAACTTTGCAACAACTTAACGAACAAAGGCTGCATCAAGCTTTGCCTTAACGGATCGTGCCGTGCCCGCATCCAACTTAAACGGCCAAGTCACTCGGGTGCCTAGACTTACGTCATAAGCCGCTTAACGCAACTTAACTCATAGCAAGCCAAGGCTATGCCAAGCCTTGGACGATGGGACCGTGCATGCTTTATGAAGCATTCATGTGGGCGACGCCTATGACTTAGGCAAGTTCATAGTTTTGTGTCGAAGACCAACTTTCCTTCTCCCAAGCCGCGGGATGAAGGACCGAGTGCCATTTTCAAAGCACGCCGTGCACCAACTCTAAGCCGACCGTTGGACCTTTTTCCATGTTCTAACTCATTTCGACCCGTCGGGATTATTCCCTTAGCTATGTGGATTCGTCTATTTTATTATCAAGCCTATTGTGCAAGTTGAAAACACACGATTTATTATGTGAAGGCTAAGATGAGGTAAGTTCACCGAAACTACCCCACCTAAGCGAGCGATCGTCTCGACCGAGCGATGTCTTCGAGCAGCCGTTGCAAGGCTAAGTCCGAACGCCGTCGGCATTTCGATTCCTCCGATTGACTGAGCAGGACGGGGCACTACATCATACACCACTCAGAAAAAGTTTCGTCCTCGAAACTAACTGAGTACACTTATCGACTTATCACTCGACTCGACATCCTACGTTTCTCGCACACATTTCTCCTATGCGTTCCCTCAATTCCGAGCCACGCTCGTGCTACCCAAAATCTTTTCTTCAAAACTTACGATCTCAAAATCCTCGACACTTTCCTGTTCCTCAAGTCTCACTTGAATTCAACATATCACTTAGTATGGATCGTACACATATTTTAGGCGTCCCCAAAATACATGTATTTCAACCAGGCCTCGTGATAGCGAATCCCGCCATCACTACTCGAGTCGGATTGTATACGCATTCAAGCGTCCTTGATATACATGCATGTCAGCCGAGGCTCATGAGTGGTATTTTTATATTCCCGAATCATTCCATTCATCAATACCAATATCCCAACCAATCAATCCTCAAGATAACTTGCACCGATACTAACTCTCGCAACATGGACATCTTGCCTAACCGCTAGGCTATCTCTTTAGGCTAAAGTCAATTGTCAGTATTGGAATCACAGTTCCCAAACAACGATATCAACACTGACCCCATCCTAAGGTCAAACCAAATTATAGTACGGGATCTTTCTATCCAAGCTCGTATCACTCCGATTTCTAAACTTCGAGCATAGATTGCCTACACACATCCCAACGTTTTGTCGCACGGGGTCCGAGTCATTCAGCAAATCCATTCTATGACAATTCACGTTCAACCAATTTCACGACGTATCCAAATCGCTCATTCAATAAGTCATCTTGTATAGTCTATCCCTTCAAACACGTTCGATATAGTTTGCCTATCAATGCTTCCAAGTCAAGCACGCTACGACACAATTCATCGCTAAACCATAATTCACGTTTCATATTCCCTAAGTCATTCATCCCAATTCATGTATTCGATCATGAGGTCATCAGACTTAACAATACGTTGCGCCCCGATCTCACGCGAGTCATATTATCCACGGTGGGCACGAATCACCATGCACGCTCGCGCGAGATAATCATTCTCATCGGGACGTAACTCTTGTTTTGTGTCTAGACTAATTCATTCTCGATGTGCGGATTGGACCTACTCAATCCTCAAGTTTCATTCATTCATCAATCGCAAGACCTAACATCCTCGAATTCTCCTTCGCATCAAACCGACAAGTCGAGACAATCAACGTTGCCGCGTCCTAATTTTTTTTTCGAGTTTGATCATTCTCGCGACATGAATCACCATGTCAGCGCTCACGCGGAACGATCGCCTCAAATTCGACGCGATGCATGTGCGAGGCTAGAGTTGCGCTCGCACAAGACAAGATGTCAATACTGTGGTTATATGCGTAACTCTTAAAATACAATCATTTTCATCCAACATTTATCTCAATCAAATCCTAAGTATGGCATCCAACTGAACAATAACACTTGCACGATCTTTATTCTCCGAGTCAGAGTACCCTCGAGTTATCGCATATCGATCTTTGATACGCCTCAATACCATCGATGATATGCGTAACCTGACGATCTTTCTTGCAACCAAATTTCGGGTCGTGCGAATGATGCTATCGTCCGACTGGATAATCTCCTCAAAATTTAATTCAAGTTTGACCCTTATCCCTTTATCTTAAGTCATCGACCAACGTATTTCCTCAATTTGCAACATTCTTTGCTAACTCAATCGTCGAGTAACATTCAATCCAATCCTTAGCGTCATTGCGTAACTTCGAAATTCAACTTTTCATGCACACTATCGTCTCATCGTGCTAACTTTTTCTATACGATCTGTATCAATTTCCTCGATCAAGTCATCCATTTGTACACCCTAACTTTTCCTCAATTTGATTTCACCTACTCAATTATTCTTGCATTTCATACTTCGCATATTCTTCAATCCCGTAGACGTTCCGTGTGCGTCAATTTCTAAGTTGTTCGAATCTACTTATCAAACTTCCAGACAACGACTCATTCAATCGCACCCGATCTAAGGCTTTGCACATGTGCGACGCTTGCTGATAGACTCACCGACACCCCGAATCCTCAATCGATCGATCGACATTCCTGAGATAATCGTATACACCACTCAGGAATGAAGTCATTTATCAAATCCTCAACTATCATTCGAATCAAAATCGACTACTTCAAATTTTCCGTTCGAACCATTCCTCGAATTTTTAAGCACGCTCACCTATATCGCACCGACGTTGTCATCGCTCGATAGCACCCCTATCGATAGTCATCTCACTTTACTCAATTGAGTTCAACTCATTCTCGTCCGACATAATTCAGTTCTCGCACTCGACTTTTCTAAGGTCGATGCAACTTTGGTGTATGAGCCCAGCCCGACTTAGCCAACCGTGCTTACGCGAATCATCTTTTTGTTTTATTCAAAAACTGTTCTCCTAAGTTTTGCAAAGTAGATAGACTTATTGTATGGACATCCCATGGGACATTTGAGGGAGAGCACACCAACGATATCAACTTTGCGGAAGCAATACTTCAGAGTTTTGCGAAAACAGCAGAATTAAAGAATTCAATCGATAGTCCAAGGACGTAAAGCCGTGCTCTGATACCATTACGACACGCTCCGCTCACATAGGAGCGATCGTCCTCGCTAAGGCGTGATGCCGCACGAGCCTAGATTGCGCTCGTGCAAGGCGGGTTCCATAACGGCCGATTCCAGCAGCTGCGACGGGGTCGTCGCACAGAAGTCCCGAGCAGAGACATTGAATAATAGGCAGCAGAAATTTAGAACAAATACAAGTTATTCAAAAGAAGCTCTTTATTAATATTGAAACATAGATTACAATGGGGCACAAGGCCAATATTACAAGTCTCTCAAGCTCACTCAGCTCATCTCTCAATTACAAGTCTTGAGCCAGTGGAAGCTTCGGAAGGCGACGTCCATACATTATGTCCCGTATAAGTCTTTACTTCATGCGGCCGGCGCGTTTTGAATCGCCATCGAACTCCGTGCCTCAACGCATCCAAGCGAGCTCCACGCCACGAGCTTCTACCTGTGCCTGTACATGTAAACTATGTGGGTGTCAGTACTCAACTGTACTGGTGGAATGAGCTCCTCGCCCACCCATACAAACCCAACATGTTATTTTACTTTGTGCAACATAGTCCCTTCTTATCAATTGTCTTTCTAGTCTTGCCTTAGGATCAGTTTTATGACCGACGCCTTGCCTATTTTGTGTCTTTAGACCGTCCCGTGCTCGTAGCATCAATGTTAACTCAACAACGTTAACCTATCGAGTCGTGCTTGCCTTACGGCTTAAATCAGTGACGCAACTATGCGATGAAGCTCCATTTTCTGTGTGACCGTGCTACAAACCCTTGCTGAGGCCGTGCCTTGCAATTCTGTGAGACTTAACCATATCGCCCGCCTTGCGGCCCTTGCTACTTTGACCACCAACTGACCAAATCGAGACTTGTGAACTTAGTGTCACTTGACCAACTTGCCTTGCGGCGATTCCTGACTTAAACTTGAACAACTCAAACCCAACTTTTGTAACTCATATGTCAACACTTGATACTCGACACCACATCTCGTGCTGAAGCACGACGCCTATGTTGAAACCCAATCTTAGGCCCAAACTTTGTGTTCTAACTGTACACACCTTCAACTCAACTCAATCCAAAGGCATACATGCGGATAGCCGCTATTTGCCGATATCTATATAAACTTGGCCACTAGCATCACAAGCTATACCTTGACGTATAGTTTTGTTAATCGGGATCCTTTCGACGCAAGTAGCTAGCTCCGTCGCAAGTCTTCGCTTAACCTGTGCCAAAACCTTACGCA
Organism: Iris pallida; assembly: GCA_029216955.1. NCBI lineage: Eukaryota > Viridiplantae > Streptophyta > Magnoliopsida > Asparagales > Iridaceae > Iris > Iris pallida. The sequence continues at coordinate 39,644 of JANAVB010035586.1, forward strand.
GGACTATACCCTGTTTCCTCCTAGGCCGAGTCAGTCCCATGGCCCAGGGTTGTCCGCTCGAGGATTCATCGCCCTTGTCGACAAGTTGTCAAATGACCATGCAAGACTCGACACAAACTGACGTCTCACACAGTCATTCTCTACAAAAACTAAGACTTCTATCCTTGAGACCCCTCGACGACCCACGATCGTGAGCATTCCTTCCTTGAGACCCCTCGACGACCTACGATCGCAAGCATTTCCTTCCTTGTTACCCTATCATTTGGCTCAACTCATGAATGCCTATTTGATATCCCTTTCTCAAAACTCACGAGCGAGCGGTCGTCTCGACCGAGCGATGTCTTCGAGCAGCCATTGCAAGGCTAAGTCCGAATGCCGTCGGCGTTTTGATTCCTCCGATTGACTGAGTGGGACGGGGCACTACAAATAGTATGGTGTTGGGCTTATCTTCATATGGGCCATTGGGTTTTAGAGGAATTGGTATTAGGGATAAGTTTGGGCTGGGCCTAAATTCTGGTTTAAAATTAATTTTAGTAATTTTCTTGTTTACTCTCTTCATATTTTCATGATCCTTGTTATGAATAAAATATAATAATTACTATTATAGTTAAAACAATAATATTGTAAATTAGTTTATTGGTTAAAATTCTTGAGTAAATACTTTTGCTATAAAACTTGGTAAGTATATTTTATTGTTCTTGCTAAAATATATATAAGAAGTTGATAGTTAATAAATATATTGCTAGCATATATGTGATAATTTAGTTAAAATTGTTTTTCCATAAATATGCTAATATTAATTGTTATATTATTTGATAAATATTTAGATGATAATCCTATTATCTTTATCTTGTAAATAGTTTTGCTAGTTAGTGTATTCTAAAACATAAAATGAATTCCTACCAAATATAGTAAAGATAATCTCAAACTATATTAGTAAAATAGTCAACTAGAAAATGATAATTGGTAAAATTAGTATTTTAGCTAATTAGCCTTTTAGCTAAATGACTTTAATTTCAAACCTAATAACTTGAACCAAAATATAACAGGTGACATTCATCCATGTAGTACTACTCCTGTACTTTCAAACCAAGGCAAGTACAAACCGACTCGAGCTTTACTTTGTGATTCTGTCTTACATTCATGTGTCATGTTTCATATCGGACACGAGATACACACGATTGCCTTGTACCTTTTCATTGTATTGTGAGTCATTGTTATTGCAGGATTGAAGGAAATATTGACTAGTGTGTGACGACACCCAACCCAGGTATTGTGAATAGCCTAATCGTACACCTCACGTACGATTAAGCCGAACCTGGTAGAATTGTGAATTGTAAATTGTCGTCCCCAGCCGGGCACACATTAGTTTAATATTTCAAAAGGTCACACTTGCATTGATTGTCGTGTTCATTGTCGTGTTCATTGATTGATGTGTTCATTATCTTTGCATATTGATTGTCGTGTCCATTGCTTTCATTTTTGCAATTTAGTTTCATATTCCACTTCTGGTACCATAGTTTCATCTTCAGTTCTCATACCCTGCTTTCACTTTGTATTCTGTATCTCAGATTACATTGTATATTGTTTCTTGTCGGGGTTGTACTTTGCTCTTTTCCTGACAGGATATGTTGCAGATGAGCATGAGGCATTGAGCATTGGGACGTCATGGATATTGCAGAATTTATTTTATTTGTTTTTTTGGATATTGTACTTTATATTTTGATTTCATTATCGTATTTTATTTTACCGGATCTGTCTCCGGATAACATTGTAAAAGACTTGGATGATTATTGGTGATTTTCTAGGAACGATATATAGAAGCTGTGGATGTTTACATTTCATTATGACTGGGAGCTTTCCTTAGTATTGTACAACTTACTTCGTCGTGTCCATCGACGAAGACTGGACGTGTCCGACTCGAGTCCGATTATTCGGGAGCGGGTCGTGACATGTTTTTAGTGGTGGCCCATGCAGGTCTATCCTAATGGCACTTAGGTTATCACGTGCTATTGGGGAACAACGAAGCTAAGAAAAACTATCACATCATAGGATCCGTGGGAAAATGGTTATGGTTATTGATATCTAAATTTGAATTACTTATGATTTTCTAGGTTAGTTTATGATTTTCTAGGACATAGCAATCAACAGTTTATTTTTTTACAGGATGGTCGCCACGAAGAACGCGGGACTAGCGAGCTGCCTGCACCCGATGCACAGGAGCAGCTTCCACCGCCTCCGCCACTTCCCTCTGTAGAAGCATGGAATTTTAGGCAAATCTACAGGCCAGATCCTATGCGCCTAACATTACATGTGCCAGGGAACATCAAACGAAGCACTGGGCACAACAAAAGCAAAAGTATAGACATGAAAAGGATTTTTTATTTCATATAAAAGTCTATTATGCTAAAAAGGGCTTTACAAAGGAGAATTTCTACAAAAAGAAAGATCCTAAGACTACAGCCAGGCGCAGCAAACTGCCATGCGCCTCCTGACCGACGCATCATCAGTCAGGCGCATCACTTCAGCGTCTTAGTCAGGCGTCTCTATTTCAGCGTCTCAGTTAGGCGCGTCTCTTCAACATCTCAGTTAGGCGCATCCCTTCAGCGTCTCAGTTATGCGCATCATGAAGTCTCAGCATATGCGCTCTACTTCGACCCGATCAAGTGCTTCGACTAATAAGCATTTATTGAGCAGAACAAGGGTGGGCGATCAACCCCACTCTAGCTGGAGAAAGAGCTCTCCAAAGCCCAAGGAAGAGGAGAGCACCGCAATCGATCTGCGGCTAAAGGAGCAGCTTTCAACACAACCAGAGTGGGCAACACCCCACTCTTGCAGGAGAAAGAGCTCTCCAAAGCCGAAGGAAGATGAGGGCACCACAATTTCTATCTGCGGCTCTTCCAGTATAACGGAGACGGGGCTCGAGCATCCCGATCTTTGGATGCAACAGGCACCTTCCGTCTGCCTCAGAAGCCCTCAATTTTGACTTTTGGATGTAACAGTCACCTTCAAGTACATGAATGAAGATAATTCGTCGCATCTTCACCTCGGGAGCATCTCATCAACCGAATGTGCTCGAGCAAATAAGTTCATTGGGAAGACGTGAGACAACGAGAAGCAAACTCTCTCGTTGCTGCTATTTATAGCTCGGGCAAATCAAACCCATGTGCCAAGTGGTGTGCTCTCCGAATCCCGTGCAATGAATTTGTATTTATGGTGATGAACCTGATGCTTCGAAATTCGGCCAAGTCAAAACGGCTATTTAAAGCACTCGAGGAACGCAACAGTCGGACCAATAAAGACGCATCAAACAAATGATGCGCATGACAGACGCCACGTATCGTACAGACGCCCGTCGGTACCATACGCCCTGTATGGGTGCGCCCAACAAAACACAGATCCATGCGTCCTAATCAACATGGACATATGCGCCCAATGGAACACAGATCAATGCGCCCACTCAACAGTCCATCACCCATCAAAGAACATTTAATGCTGAAGTCTGACACGACAGCAGCTATGCCTCGATGACAGAGCAGCAACAGCTTTTTTAGAAAAAAAGCGCCGCTGACGTCAGCATCATCATTAATCTTTTCCGACGGTTACTAGCCACGTGGTTGCCCAACCATTCGTATGCACCTCCGCAACCATGCGTCGAAACCTCTGCATGCGCTTTAAGAGCCATGCGCCTCAGACCTTCCTCTGATCCCTAAAGACAGAGGTCATGTCGCTATGAAGCTTCGCATGCGCCTCAAAAGCCGTGCGCCCAGAATGGTTCGTGACTCCTGAAGGTTGTGAGCCAAAGTCTTTTCATGTGCCCAATCCCAGGCGCATCCTATCAGATTACTCTCCACCAAATCCGAGATCTTTAAGCTACGGACACGCCACGTGTCCTTTGACTCAATTCAGCCTATGAACGGGTGCTAATCACCCAAGATCTCAACAACAGAAAGATCCTCTCTCGTGCTACGTGCCAGCCCACAAAAGCAGCATGAAATTCGACCCACAAATGATGGTGCATCATCCATGCGCCTCCCGCAGCTTCAACCACGTGGCGTCCCCACGTACAGGCGCATCCTACATATGCGCGCATGAGCAGCCAGCCTACAAGCTATAAATAGAGGGATCATTTCCTTCTTCCACAGACGGAGACACACATACGGACAGAGACCTATATACACACAGTGAGAGAGGCAGATACAGATACTCAAGTCTTCTTCCTCTCCACAAGCTCCAGCACCCAGAGCACTCAGACCTTCAGAGAACCGAGAACCGTCGTCAGATCGTCAACGGAGTCAACGTATTACCACTCGCTCCATCGACACAGGGACCCAGATAAACAAAAGTATACTCCTAGGACTACATCTAAGTCCTACATTTTAGCACTGTTCTGTTTGTAATTAAAATTTGCAATCAAAAGATTTTAATGGCAAACAAGCTGGCGACTCTGCTGGGGACCTCTTTCTCCTCCGCTGAAAAAGCTGTGTCGCAATCTGACGACGTGAGTAAGGTGGGCTCCTCCCAAGACCTGGTCGTACGCCTCAATCAACAGGCGTATGAGGAGTTCATCTCTGAAGACAGTGTAAGTCCTTCGAAGTGGCTGTTGAAGCCGAAGAAGACTCGCCAAGCCTGGGTGCACAAGGCACGCCCTGGCACCACCACGAAAAAGATGCGCCGATGCACCCTACCCTTCCCGCTGACGTCCTCAGTAGCCAAGATGCGCCCACCGTACAGCACATCTCTTGGGGAAGCGTGGAGCCGACCACATTCCCCGACCATCTTCTTCTCAGACAAGAAAGATGCGTCGATGGAGCAGGGGCGCAGCTAACGCCTGCCATTAACTCTGATACGCCACAGAAGGCTTCTCTTTGACAGACTCACTCGCTGTCGTGGCAAGAAGAATTTGGACTCTGAGTACTATACACCCCATCGGGCTGGTACGAAGATGTCCAGATGGTACTGGCCATGCGCCTCGAACGTGCTATGCCAGCAGTGAGCCAGAGGCATGCGCTCACAATCATGCGCGCTGCCAATGGTAAATTGCACAAGGTTGACTCGGGTGCTTCGCTAAATAGACGATCTTCAAAGTACTGTCACACTTGGACGTATCTGCTGCTGCGTTCACAACCAAGTCGTACAAGGCAAACTCAGTGGTCTTGAACCCCCGCGCCTACATTGGTTGTGCGTCTGAGGCTGGTTCAAGTCACTTTAAATGTTGTTACCCCCACTATGATCTG
>JANAVB010035587.1:0-66562 GCA_029216955.1 Iris pallida
AACCAGAGATGATCTAGTTTAATACTGATTAGAAAAAATAGAATTCAGACATAAAAATATCTTTGAATTCAATTTTTCATGATCTTTGACTCGAGAATCAAAAGACTAGATATCATTTTCATAAATATGATACTGAGATAGAAAATTCAGAGGTAATATGGGCGTGATTTCTGGATATCAAATTTGCTAAGAAAATGATACAAAATAGAATATCTATTTCCACTGGGGATAAAAGATATCGAAACGATTCTTGTAAAGAACAATGACTTTGGTATTTTTGTTAACTGGGGAATGATAGGAGAACAATCTTGACAGATAAAAATATTACACATAATATTTCTTCAAGAATTTGCCATTAATGGGCATCATAGTGATTTTACCATCCATAGTGGTAAGCTGATATCACTACAACAAAAAACCCTTTTAATGACGCTCGACACGGAGTTTTAATGACGGTGATACATAAGCGTTATTAAGTTAAAAATACCTTTTTTCTATGACGGTTTGGGCTAATTCTGGGCTTTTATAACGTTTATAAAACAAAGCGTTATTAATAGTTTAGAGCGGTGGCAAACTTGTAATATTTTTAACTTCAATTTTTGGCAAAATCCTTGATGTAGCCCGTCTCTCCCCAAAACATTCCGATCTTCTCCTTCTCCTCCTTTCTTCTCCCTCCTCTCCCCAACTCCAAAATCCTAACCCTAGATCCAAAATCTTCGAGGAGGGCCTCATGCTCCTCGTCGCCCTCCAGGACAAGCTCGAGGCCGTCGCGTACGCGATCGACAAGAACGCGAAGGAGGAGCGTTAGGGTTCTGCTCGTCCTCTTCTCCGCGCTCCCTCTCCTTCCCGGCGTCGTCGATGTCGTGGGTCCGCAACCACCGCCGCTTCATCGGTTCGGGCCGGCCTCGGATCCGAAGCCCTCATGGGTCAGTTCCTCTTCCTTACCCTCCTCTCCTCTTCTTCTCCTTCCTTTCCCCCAACTCCAAAACCCTAACCCTAATTTTGAAGAAATTAAAAACCCTTTTATTTGAGGAAGAAGGAGGTGACGGTGACGTCGTCAACAACAGCTTGGGGTGCTGATCATCCCTGCGCTCAGCTGAGAGCCGCCTACCATGACTGCTTCAATAGGTATCATCATCGTCATCATCCTCAATTCTACAGCTGCTGCTGCTGATGATGATATTCTTCTTCTTCTTTACTATCAAGAAAATAAATTGTGGGGAATGTTTTTTTTAATTGATACAGGTGGTACGGAGAAATTCTCGAAGGGACGGTGGGACAAGGAAGAATGCGTCTCCGAATGGAAAAGTACAGAGCCTGTCTCTCTGTAAGTTTCCTTCTTTTTTTTACCCCTCCGGAAAAGAAAAAGCTAACTCATTTCTTGAATTTTACTACATTTTTGTGATGTTGATCTGAATTATCATTGGTATTGCACTGCAGAGGATGTGAGTTCTATATTCTAGTGTGATGTGTATATGGATTTCTCGGCCCATGGCTGTTGTATCCTCGTATGAATCTATTGTAGTAGTAGGATCTTGTATAAGACTTTGAGCTGCTTCTTTCTCGCGAAAGAAATGTCTTGTTGACATCAGGCTTCTTGTTCCTATTTTTTGGGTGGTTTGTTGAGAGGGAATGAATTAAATGGCTGGACCTCATAACAGAAGCTTGCCCAGGTGTGGTCCACACTAGAGGCTTATCTTGCTTACTAATTTTTTTTTCTAAATTATCGGGGAAAGTATTAATGTGCATTACCTAAATGTGTCGGGAATAAAGCTTTTAGCCTTGAAGAGGATATTGTCACATAATTTGGTTCTACTTGACTAGTTTCTGAATTATTATCAAAGGGCGTTAAAAAAAGCTAATGACCCAGAAATGTGGTAGCTGACTCGTCTATTCACAAATGAAGATTTTTTCTTTGCTGTGGAATGCATATATTATTGATGACTCATATACATGTTTGCAAGTTAGCTTACTTGGGCGTATAGACGCCTTGTCTGTCAATCTAGATTGCACTCGTTCTTGGCATGATCATCATGCAATGTTAAGCGATAAATATCATGGTTTATTTGTTTGTGAAATAACCATGATTACTATATCCTAATTATACAATTCTTCAATCTGCTTTCCTTCTTTTCCCCTTTATTTTTCTTTGTATGGTGTATTACTTGCACAAGCAAGCAGAGCATCAGTGTTGATTCACTTGATTGTGTTTACTTCGGTGCTCTATGATTGTGGTATACTCGTGTGAGAATGTTTCTTATCACTATTCACTTTCGCATTCCTATAATAGAATTATTCATTCTTCATAGACAATTCAACAGATTCTTATATAAACTTTGCTCACATGTCCATTTACTATTAACCTTGATGATACTATGCTGAAAATGTTAAAAATTAATAGCAATGAAATTAATATATGATAACAGAAACTTTGGATTAGTTTGACATGCACCTAATTGATCCTTCATACATTAAGATAGTATCGTAACAAAATTACAGTTGAGACTCAAACAATGTCATCTCATGGGATATTTGGAGATGTAGGTTAAGTGTCTATTTTGGAGAAGGAAACATTTTATCTCCTCTTCTTTTTCACTATTCTGCATCCAATTTATAAATTATATACGGTTTATGGAATCATTTTCTATGTTTCTGGGGACATGTCAAAATAAAATGCAAGGTTAACTTGGAATTTACGGACATTGATATCAAAACTACCATAATTGAGCAGATAAGATATCAGATGGAAGCAATGGAGACATAGCAGATGATCAATACCATCGATATAAGGTATTTTTTTCCCATTCCTGTCTATTCATACAAGTGACATCATCAACTGAGCATGCACAAAATTTTGAAAGTAATATAATCTCATCTGTCTTGCAGGAAGATGTAAAACTCATGAAGGATATAGGCTTTGATGCTTACAGGTTCTCCATCTCATGGACAAGGATCTTACCAAGTAAGATGGCCAAACTATTTCTTCAATTTTAATGCATGTGGAGGACTAAACTATTATTAGTTTCAAACAACTTTGCTAAAAGGGGAATAAAACCAAATTCACAATACTCTTCGCACAATGTTGAGAAAATTTTTTTGTATCAATGCTAAAAGGGGACTAAACTATTCAGAAATTTTTGTATCATTGCTGATATCGACGAGTCGATATTAATCTCAATACTCTTCGCACAATGTTGAGAAAAATTAGGAAGCACTTTCATATAATGATGACAATGTCCGTCCTTTGAGATTAGGTCCACTATGGATGCCGCAGTAGATGCCTCAAGGATAAATTTACTTTTATCCATTTTGAAAGAAACCCCATAGCTCTGTTTACTTCACCATTCTCCAACAAGCCCTTAACAATAGCATTAAGCATAACAGAATCTGAAGAGTAACCATCATTCTTCACTGACAAAAACAACTCATCAAACTCATCCAACAACCCTTCTTTAATAAGGCCGTTCATCATTATAGTGTATGTTGCAACATCTGGTGACACTGTCATTTGCAAGAATAGAGTTAAAGAGATCCTTTGCTGTATTAACCTTACCAACTTGAAACATTCCTTCAATTAAAATATTGAAGGTCGTAGCTTCCAGTTTTTCCTTCTGACATGATAGAGTGTCCAACAGATTCATGGCCTCATCAATGTGGTGTTTTTTCTTCCAGTTTTTCCTGCTGCTAGTCCGCTGCTACATTTGAATTATGATACAAAAATGTGACTAACTTGAATTCTTTGCTTTTATTATGAAGTGATAATATTGTTGCTGCTACATGGAGACAGGGAGTGGATAGGACAGTAGAGTTTTTCCCAAACCCATTCTTTCAGATATTTACCTTAGCTGAAATATAAGGAACAGGGCATGTTTCAATTGGAAAACCAAATTCACAACCCATATTTCACTGCAAACAATTTTTTTCTATTCTATTGTCTACATACCTACAACTTTATTGTGTTCCTACCAAAAAATTTATATATTGGCAATGATGAGATACAATTTGGAGATGGTTTTGTGACTTCCATTGTAATGAATTATGGTTTTGAAAAAATCTGTCCTTGCAGTTCTACTATGCACTATGAGCCAACCTTATGTATTTGATACTGCTATTTTTTTACCTTTCTTTGGTCATTTTCTTGACTGTTTTTACAATTTGCAGTTGTGGTTAACTTGTTTTTACATGGCAGTTTTGTTCCTGCAGTTCTACTATGCACTCTGAGCCAACCTTATGTATTTTGATCCTGCTATTTTTTACCATACTTTGGTCATTTTCTCGACGGTTTTTCCAATTTGCAGGTGCAGGTAACTTTTTTTACATTGCATTTTCTGTAGTTCTACTATGCATTATGAGCCAACCTTATGTATTTTGATCCTACTATTTTTTACCTTACTTTGGTCATTTTCTGGACTGTGTCTACAATTTGCAGGTGCGGTTAACTTGGTTTTACATGGCAGCTTTGCTCCTGCAGTTTTACTATGCACTCTGAGCCAACCGTGTTGTATTTTGATCAAACTAGCTTAGTTATCCTCTAATTCAAACTAAGTTTTTTTTAATCTTTTTCAGGGTTTTGCTACGTGATGCCGACAGTTTTGATGTGCTCAAAGTTGAAGCCAATGTACTAATAGTTTTGAGGGTCTACTTACTAGTAGTAGTTGTAAATATATGTATTTGGATGTCCTATTTTGAAAAAAATGTAATGAAGATGGTGATATATATTATGTATATTTGTAATTGGATTAAATGGTACTCTATAACATTTAGATGTTTTCTTGTGAATATGGTCCAAAATGAATTTGAAATTGAATTGAGCAACATTGAGCATTGTTCTATAATTTTTTGGAAAGTAATATATAAATATGCAGAATTGAGCGTTATAAATGTGCTGAATTGAGTCTATACAGATTATCTATTCATAACGCTTTCAAACTACGCTGAAAATAAGTGTAGCAGAAACTCATCATATTCATGACGGTTATTTTATGACGCTTTTAAAAAACATTTATAACACCCGTTTTCATGACGGTTGCTGTGAAAAAAAAGCGTCATGGTACGTCATTAATGACGCTTTTTAGCCGTCATTAAAAGGGTTTTTTGTTGTAGTGTATGCCCATTAGAAAAGACTTTATTCACAATGAATGGACCTTCCCATTTTGCATCGAACTTGCCTTTACTCATGTACGTCATAGTCATCGGACGTCTGACTGTAAGAACAAGTTCTCCTTTTTGATATGCTCGAACTCTGACTTTCTTGTTAAAAGCTCTTGAGATTCTAGCTTGATAGAATTCGATATTCTGTTGAGCAGATAACCGCTTTTCATCCAGAGCTTCTAATTCCTGAAGTCGAAGACGATTTATTCTCGGTGGTAAGTTCATTAGCGATTGCTATCCTTAAAGAAGGAATTTGAATCTCTAATGGAAGAACAGCTTCACATACATACACCAGAGAGAAAGGTGTACACTTAGTAGCATTACGAACTGTAGTGCGGTAAGCCCATAAACATTCACCAAGTTCTCACTTCAATTCCGTTTGTTAGTAGAAACAAACTTCTTTAAGAGTTTGATGATGGTCTTGTTGAAAGCTTCTGCTAATCCGTTAGCTGTCGGATTATATGCGGTAGAAGCTACATTGTTGATCCGATGATCGTCACAGAATCGAGTAAATTTTTGGCTGACGAATTGTGGTCCATTATCATGAATAATGCGTCGAGGAACACCAAATCTGTAGATGACATGATGCTTGATAAAGTTGATGACATTAGAAGTTTTGACTTCAGATAAAGGAATAGCTTCAGCCCATTTGGAGAAATAATCGGTTATTGCGAGAATAAACCGATGACCTTTTGATGACGGCGGATTGATTGGGCCAATAATGTCCATGCCCCAAGCTTCGAAGGGCCATGATGCTGCTGTTGGATATAGAAATTTTGAAGGTTGATGGATAAAATCTGCATGGATTTGACAAGCTTTACACTTCCTTGCATATTCGATGGCATCTGATACCATAGTAGGCCAATAATAACCCATTCGTCGAATACGGTCTTGAAGTTTTGGTCCAGGCTGATGTGCTCCACAAATTCCATCATGTGCTTCACGGATAATTTGTTGGGCTTCATCACCGGCAACACATCGAAGAAGAAAACCATCATAAGCTCGCCGATATAAGGTTTTTGTAGTATGATTGTAATAAAATCTGAGTGATCGTCGTCTGATAGATGCTGCCTCACTCGGATTATCTGGAAGAATATCATACAATACGAAATCTAAGAAAGGAAGTCTCCAATCTTTATTCGTATTCTGAGTCTCAGCTGAATTACTGAAGGTGAATTCTATACTAAATCAGATGAAGATGATAATGATTTACGACTGAATCCAAATCCTCTTGTCGTATTGATATCATGAGATGTTGCCTCTTCAATATCAACTGGAAGTCCTAGAGTTAGATTATTTTCGAGATGAATTAATTCTCGATTGTAAAAACAATCATTTGTTGACGTCTAACCGGAATAGCTAATACTACCGCAAGATTAGCAAGAGCATCAGCTTCTGTGTTACACGCTCGCCTAACATGCTCGATGAAGAATCCTTCAAATAAAGAAGCCATAGATATAGCCGATCTATGATAAGGAACCAGATCTTGATGGCGAACTTCATAAGTGCCCCTTATCTGATTGACAATGAGTTTAGAGTCTCCGTACGCCTCCAAATGTTGAATATTCAGATGTTTAGCGAGCTGAAGACCAATGAGTAATGCATTGTACTCAGCAACGTTGTTTGAACATGGCTGATCGAGAGAATAAGCTCTTTGGATAGTAAGACCTTCTGGTGATACAAGAACAATTTCAACTCCAGCAACAATGTCACCATTAGGACCTATTCTTGTAGTTCCGTCAAAGAATATACGCCAAGTAGAATCTTCTTCATCAATTTGATTTGAGTCTAGGACTTCATCTGGAATTTCATCGTAGAGTTTTGAATTCTCTGGAATTGAATGAGCAGCCAGAAAATCAGCTAAAGCTTGTCCTTTGACTGACTTCTGAGGGATATAATGCATGTCATACTGAGCAAGTAAGATTCCCAGTTAGCCAATCGAGAATTTAAAACACTTGGTTTCTTCATCATGACCCGTATAGGATTGATCCTGGAAATGACATGAATAGTCTGGCCAATGATATAATGTCGTGTATTTTGGACAGCGAACATCAGGGCTAGACATTCTTTTTCGACTGGTGAATATCGAGGTTCAGCTCCGATCATAGTACGACTGAGATAGTAAATGGCTTGTTCATGACCATTTTATTCTTTTGAGCGAGCAATGCACCCAATGAATGACTCATTGCTCAGGTATATAGGAGGAACGGTATTCCGGAGATAGGAGGTACCAATACTGGAGGGCTATAGATATTATTTTATATCATCGAATGCTTTCTGACATTCATCATTCCAGATGAAGGAAACACCTTTTCATGAGTTTATTGAATGGTCTGCACGTTCTGATAAATTAGAGATGAATCTCCTGATATAAGCGATCCTTCCTTGAAATCCTCGTAGCTCTTTTAAGGTGCGTGGAGGACGCATCTCTTGAATGGCTTTGATCTTCGCGGGATCCATGTGTATACCTTTAGAGGTAATGACGAAGCCGAGAAATTTGCCACTAGAGACGCCTAAGAAGGACTTAGTAGGGTTCATCTTTAATTGATGCTTACGCATTAGATCAAAAATAGTCTTCAAATCTTGGATGTGATCCTTTTGTCGACTTTTGACTGCAATATCATCAACATAGCATTCGACTGTTTTTTGCAAATGTTACGGAATATAGTGCTCATGGCTCGTTGATAAGTTGCTCCTGCATTCTTGAGACCGAATGGCATAACCGTATAACAGTATGTACCGATCGGTGTTCTGAAAGAAGTGTGTTCTCGTCATCTGGAAATTTTTAATCTGATTGTACCCAGAATACCCGTCCATGAATGACATCCGTTCAAACCCACAGGTATTATCGATCATAAATCAGTAATTGGTAGAGGAAACTCGTCTATAGGACATGCCGCATTGAGATCGCGGTAGTCTATGCATACTCTGATCTTGCCAGTCTTTTTTAAGGACAGGAACTATGTTAGCCACCCAATCGGGATGTTGTTCCTCTCTGATAAACCCAGAAGCCATGAGTTTATTAACTTCAGCTTCAATCGCATCCATAATGTCTGGACGAAATCTTCGCTGTTGTTGTTTGACCGGTTTAGCATTCGGCATGATATTGAGTTTGTGAGTTGCGATCTGCGGATCAAGTCCTGGCATATTATAACTCCAAGCGAAGACATCGATATATTCACGAATAAGTTTGATCATGTCTTGCTTATCAGTTTCTGAAAGACTTTCACTAATAAATATTGGTTTGGGGGATCCCTCTTCACCAACATCTATTTGAACGAGTTTGTCTTCAGTCGGAGGTTCTTTTTGCTCGAATCGGAACTCCCATTGATTATCTAACCTTTGGGCCCATTGTTCTGATTCAGGTGAGATTTCAAATTCGTCTTCGTTTTCATCATCTTCTTCAGAACCGTCAACGGAGACCAAGTTGGAAGACAGAATATTGCGGTGGAAGTCACCAATACTTGTATCAGAATCCTAAGAGGTGGTACTAGAAGAATCAGATCTCTTATCTTCGTCAGATTCGGGATCTTCATGGATAGTATTGATAAAGGGAGTAGGAGCAATATAACCAATCCGCATTTTGTCCTTCCATATTTCAGAGGAGGACTCCGGACAGGCATTCTTCTTCCTTTCCATTACTGAGGCCAGTTCTGAAGTCATAGCCCATATTTTTGATAATGTCTTTAGATTGCTGACTATAACGACGTAATTGTAACCTTCCAGTATCATCGTCTTTGTCATCGTCTTCCAAATCAGAAGGATTCTGGGGCCCTTTGTAGAAGAATATTGGAATATCTCCTGGTTTTCTACTAGGAACCAGAAAGTATGAAGTTTGTGCTGATTCTAGGGATATCCCTGTATGAAAAGTCTGTACAACTCCTATGATTATTGTTCTCAAGTCATCTAACAAATGCAAATAACTATGAACATGATTACACGCATCAATATACTGCAAAGATGGAGACTTTTCATTAAATTTAAAAGTAGCAATATTTACATTAGGAGAAGGCTGAGCCTTAGAAATCTTAGCCAAATCAATGACTAAAGGGGGAGAAGAAGAACGAGAGGAAGTTTTGTTTCGATTAAGATCGATAACAAATGGCTCAGAAGAGGTGAACTCCCTTGAAGCTTGAGATGGAAGAGTAGTCCGCCCTCCAACTGGGATTACCAGAGTATCCTGTTTTATATGTGCAGATACAGGAACTGTAGTACGCCCCCTGACAGGAATGATCAGTGTATCTTGAGCAGATGACTGAGGTGATGGATAGATACGTCCGCTCACTGGAATAATGAAGGGGCCTTCTTCGGAGGATTTAGGAGACTGTTGCTGAGTAGTTCGACCTTTAACAGGAATTATCAAGGTCTCACTTTGCGAATCCTCTTTCTCCATAGCTTGTATCACCCTTGTATACTCTTCTTTGTACATCCGGGAGTCATTGAAATAAGCTTCAACCCCACGGAAAAGATTTATATCAGCAACTTCCTTTTGTACTCTTCCGTTGTTGTCAATGTATTTAAAACACTGATGAAGAGTAGAAGGCACCACATTATTTTCATGCAGAAAAGGTCTCCCCAGAAGAAGATTGTAAGATCCCACGATCTCGATCACATAGAAAGTGACTTTGGATCTGAAATCGCCTATCTGAAGTTTCAGATGAATCTTTCCCAAAGGCTCGCTTCGGCTTTGATTGAATCCCAAGATAGTAGTAACCGTCTTGGAAAGCTTGTGAAGAGGGATTTTTAGTTCATCTAACAAACTCTTTGGCATTATGCTTATAGCAGACCCTGGATAAATGAGGATACGATCTATCTTTATCGTATCGATATAACCGGTGTAGTAGAGAGGCCGGTCATGTTGATTATCATCCATTAGCATATCATCTTGTGTAAAGGTGATATTTGGGATAATCTCCAATATACTGTTGCAATGTAAGCAAGTGACAGGTTCTTCATCTGGCTTCTTTAATTGTGCAAGACAAGAGTCAGCCTGAAGAAGTGCCTCACTTAATGTCTCCCGAGTCTCTTTAGAAAGACGTAGAAGTTCAAAGAGGGACATTCTAGCTGGAGTACTAGCGAGTTGAGCTAGAATTTCGAAGTTATAAGGCTTCTGAAGCCCAAGAGGAGGGGACTTCTTGATTGGCTTATCAAATTGAGCCTGTTGTTTGCCTTTCTCAAGAGCTGTGGGCTTGGAAGGAGTGGGTACAACCGGTGTAGTTGAAGGAACAGGTGCAGTGGATGATTCTTCTTCAAGAGGAATATTAGAAGTATCTTTGTCAGTTGGAGAGACATCAGAAATATCTTCAGGATTCTTGGAATAATCTTTTAGATAAGGTTTTCCTGTTCTAGTAGCACCAGCAAGTGCTTCTGCTTTATCTTTTGGTTCTGTGTCGGAAGTAGATCCGAGAGAAATCATATGACATGACTTAATTTTTCCAGCCTTCTTAGATTTTCGGGAAGTACTCTTTTGAAGGGGAGGAGATTCAAAATCTGCCACTAGATCAGGATGAATCCATATGATTTCTCCTGTTTCCATAGTGATCGGTACTAATCCTTCAGACTGTGGAGGAGGAATATTCACTATTTCAAGAGTTGCCTTGGGAATAGGAACAATCCCGCTTTCAAGGAGTTGAGGAGGGAAATCTCCGAATTGCATAGAGACGACGTGGGAGGTGACGGTCTTCTCTTTTGGAGCAAGAGTGATAGCTCCAGATTTGATCATTTCCAGGATCTTTCCTTTCAGTACATAACATGTACGAACTGTGTGACCCAATATTCTGTGGTATGGACAGTATTTAGGATGATCTGTCTTACCAGCTTCATCGGGTTTCTTGATTTCAGGTAATTGTATTTTATTACCTTTCAGCAGACATTCGAAGATACCGAGGACATCATCGTCATCAAAAGAATATTCTTCTTTGGGGCGAGGTGCTCTTGGTTGTTGAGTCGTAGAGGCAGGAGGAGTTTGAACAGTCAATACATCTTTACTCTGAAGATTAACTTCAAGGGTTTCTTTTCCCTTGCGAGTATTGGATTTAGCATTATTGTTAGTACTTTGACCTGTTTCTTTAGGAGCCATCTGCACTCCTAAACCTTTAAAGGTTTCAGCACTAATTTCTGCGGCTTTGGCACTCACTATGAAGGAAGGCCAATCTTGAAATTGAGTAAATCCTGTCCACATACTGATGATTGGCAACAGATTTGATTTGCATGTGTCAATGGTAACAGCATCAGGAGTTCCAAGAGGCATCTTCAGAGCTTCTCTTCGAAATCGTTCAATGAAATCTTCAGTAGTTTCATTATTTTTCTGCTTGATTCTTATAAGAGCAGACATAGTCATGTCATTGAGCCCTTCGTAGAACCGTTCAAGAAACATTTGTTTGAAGCCGGCAAATGAGGTAATGCACCCATCCGGAAGACTTCTATACCAGTCATAAGCTGTTCCCTTGAGACATCCGACAAACACCCGAGTAAGGAGGGCGTCACTTGGTTGTAGCTTGTCAGTCATCACTTCAAAGTGATTGATAAATTGACTTGGAGAAGTGGTTCCATCATAGAATGAGATAGTAGGAGGCTTGTATTTAGGAGGATAAGATACTTGCTTCTATTCTATCGGGTAAGGTTGCTTGATACCTAACCTTTGCAAACCATCTTTCTCTTTGAATGCCTCAAATTGAGTTCGGAGATTCCTTAATTCTTCAGTAACAACTCCGGAAGATTGTGGAGTTGTAGCTTGTAGAGAATAGTTAGGAGGAGGAACAGCATTATAAGCACTACCCCCAGCTCCCGAGTGACTAGGAACTGGTTGATCTTGTCCAGGAGTATTGGATTGTACTGCTGGAGGTACATGTACTGGACCTATACCAGTGTCAATTGGTATGGCTTCAGGTACAGTTTGTCGATTTTGCATCTGGGCTGCCATAAGTTTATACATCGACTTCACAGTATCAGCCATAGACTTCATTTGCTGTTCCAAAGAAGCAATTCTTTGATCTTGAGGAGTCATCGAAGAAGAAGGTTCATTGTTCAATTCAGCATTCCCATCCACCATATAGGTTGTGACTGTACGAGGGATTATTGATGAATTAGTGGATGTTGTATGTTCTGAATCACTGCTTTGTGTATCAAAGTCATTCGTAGGAGAACTACCCCCAGTAGGCAGAGGTGGGAAGTTAGATTCTCCAAGAAATTCAGAGTCATCTCCAGAAATCTAAGTCCTTTGATTAGAAGCCATGACTCTTGATCTGGTGCCTCTATATACTCCATCTGGACTATCAGTTCTATCCCCAGTATCCCGAGAGGTCATGTTGGCAGAAGCAAACAGAGGTTCATCTTCATCAGGCATAGGTTCACACTGAATCCGATTGAAGGCAGATTGTCGTTTAGTTTGACATCTGTATTACATCATGACTCTTGGCTGGAAGTCACATTCATGATCAGCATGGTCATGATCCATTGATTGACATCTGCATTGAATTATGACTCTTGGCTGGAAGTCACATTCAGCATGGTCATGATCCATTGACACAGAATTATTCCTTCTCTTCTGTTGAAGATGTTCTCGTAAATCTGTCTGTGAAGATTGAGGTACATCAGAGAACATTCTTTGTGCATTTTTAGGAATATATTTTTGGTTCTTGGGTCTTGATGGCTCTTGATTATATAGAGAGTGATTAATCTGAGCCACATAATTTCTAGCATACTCTGCATCTGGATCTCGTGCTTTTGTTCCCGTTTGGTATGGTTTTTTGACACCAGAAGTGCTTCCCAAACGGGTTTGATTAAGTTTTGTTCTTAGATCAATTGGAGGTAAAACATTGGTTTTTGATACTTGGAGTTTTCCTTCCATTGATCTGGATATTTGCAGAGAAGGAAGAGTTGAACCACCCCCTTGATTAGGAGTTGGTAACAGACCCTCTTTTATAGACAAATTCTGTGCCCAATTCGAAGAAGTCGTAGAAGAAGACATTAAGAAATGTTTCTTCTTAGACTTATTCAAGTTTTGAGACATAGAATGTCCAGAAGGAAGAGTAGTCAAAAGACCATCTCCTTTCTTTGACTAACAAAACTGTCAGTCAAAGCTGTTCCTGAAGTAAACACTACAGGAGCAGAAGAAACAACTAAAGAGTCGTTTCTTTTCGAAGGGACTTTGTGTGCCATTTGTGAAGGAGCTTTAGCAAGACCACCCCCAGTTCTAGTAGAAGTTGGCAAGGAAGAAGAGATAGCTAAAGATCTATTCTTCTTAGATGATGTATACGGAATACACGCTAAAACAGGCTTGGTTAATGAACCAGTGCTGTTAGCATGACTTTTGAATTTAGAAATACACGCTGGAACAGATTTGGCTAAGGAGCCAGTGCTGTCAGCGTGACTTTTGAATTTGAGATTGCACGCTGGAACAGGCTTGGCTAAGGAGCCAGTGCTGTCAGCGTGACTTTTGACTTTGAGATTGCACGCTGGAACAGGCTTGGCTAAGGAGCCAGTACTGTCAGCGTGACTTTTGACTTTGAGATTGTACGCTGGAACAGGCTTGGCTAAGGAGCCAGTGCTGTCAGCGTGACTTTTGACCGCCGTCGTCTTCGAGCACACAAGAGCGTGTGTGCTTGCAGTAGAGTTCTTGCCAGTGTTAGGAGTAGACATTGTGGCAGAAACTTCACAATTGGTTGCCAATGGATTCTTAGGGACGTAGACAGATCGTCCCTTCGACTTGGCAGTGGTGATGGAGGCTGAAGTGTGCTTACCATCCTTAGCCCGCTGCATTTCTTCGTAGGCGAGTTGATCGAATTGGATCGATATCACCTTCTTCGTCGAGCCGACTGACGAAGTGTCGCATTGAGTTGTTGCCATCTCAGAAGAGGAGATGGTTTTCCCCAGCAGAGTCGCCAATTTGTTTTCCATAAATAAATTCACTTTATTTATTGTGTTTCTGGGAAAATACAACTGTAGGAATCCGATCTAGAAGACGATCGCTTTATCCCTTGGACGATGCGAAGAAAAAAAGCTCTCAAGAATTCGACAGCAATTTAGATAGCTATGTATCTGTACAATGAATGAGAAAAGAACTCTATTTATAGAGTCAAAAATAACTGAAAAGTTAACTGTCTTCACAACCTGTGCATAGTTGAAAATCACGCAGGATTTAACATATACAAGGTTATGAGCAGTTACAAGACGTGGCCTGTAACTGTTGGACACATGGCAATCGTGCATGAGTCGTGTGTAAGTTACAGGACACGCATGTGAGAGATCGGTGGCATGGCTGCCACGTACTCCAATTTGATAAAATCTACGCAGGCTTGTTGAGGACGAAATCCACGCAGACTTGGTTGAAGATGAAATCTACGCAGACTTGGTTGAGGATGAAATCCACGCAGACTTGGTTGAGGATGAAATCTACGCAGACTTGGTCGAGGATGAAATCCACGCAGACTTTGGATAGAAGGCTTCAGAATACACACTAACTGGAAGCAGAAAGCTCAGAATTCACGCAAGCTTGAGGAAGGAACATAGAAGTTCAAAATACACGCAGACTTGAGTCAGAACTGCCAGCTGTCTTGATTTGACGTGCCTCGACTGACACAAAATCTCTGACATTGATTGCCTTGTCAGTCGCATTAAATGACAACAAGCTCTTTTGGTACGCCAACTTGATGAAGGCTGAGTCTTGTTGAAGAAGATTTCGAAAGTCACGCAATAGTCGGCTGTGATCTCTCGAGTTCCATGCATACGTGGCATACGAGAAGATATTCTTTGACTGTCGTGCTGTCAGTCATAATGACACTCTGACAAATGATGAGCTGTCTATGCGTATTTTGAGGAAATAGTCTGGTAGAACCCAGCGTAACTTTTAAACATTGTCTTGATCAACTCAGCGTGACTTTTAGACTTTGTCCTGATCAACTCAGCGTGACTTTTAGACTTTGTCCTGATCAACTCAGCGTGACTTTTATTTTTGAGGCCTACAGTACGCAGTTGCGATGAATTACATGACAGGTGAAGGCAAAGTCCCAAATACTTGGGCGGTGAGTATATCGAGCTTTGGCTCAATGAATAGATGGCAAAACAGATGTTAAGACCCAAGAACTGGGCAGTGAGTATGCTTGAGTTGCATTCGAATGAATATATGATAAACAGATGCTAAGTCCCAGGAATTGGGCGGTAAGTACATTAAAAGTTTGGTTGGAAAGATGTATGGTATCAAAGTTATGGCAAAGAGATTGGGTAACAACATTCTATTATCCTGTCGCCGATGTAGAATGTTGATTACGCCAAGACCCTGGATTGGGCAGATGATAATATGAGCGTTGGCTCAAGACAAGATGGCAAGATGGCTAGATGAATGAGAATGATGGTTTTGCTTAGTTTTCCTTACCATGCATTATATGTTTTCCTTAATAGATAAGTTGCATATAGTTACATGGTCATGGACAACTTGTCGACAAGGTGGTTTCTCGAACGGTATTCCTGGGCCATGGAACCCGGTTCGTCCTGAGGAAACCAATGCTGAAGTAGTAGCAGTGCTGAAGTAGTAGCACGATATACAGGACTTACAGTGGGGCTAGCTACCTGCACTGGCAAGGGCACTGTATACCTGTAAGTCGGTCCAAGATGGCGTGTCGCCAGTGACCTTCATATAGATAGGTCCAGTGCTAATGATGTCTTATGCAGGCAGAGTAAGTTATTACTCAAATACAGGGAAGGATGTCGGCTGTTGGTAAGAATCACCTGAACGGTGATATTTATATTGAATCATGATATTGTTCCTAACAATATCTTGTGCAGGCAGAGTAAGTATTATAAATGTACAGGAATGGCTACACGACCGTGGGTAAGAATCACCAAAGGGTAATAACTGCATGCTTTAAATTATGTTGGCTACGAGATTTACATGCTTTACTTCTTGTCGGCTATAACATGAAATTGACCCTAAGGCAACGAGAAAGACCATTGTTAATAATGTTCTGTAACATGATTACTTAGTGTTGTCTTCTTAGGTGAGTTGGGCCAGCACCGCCCGCCAGTACATTGATGATGTACTGACACACGTTGTAGGCAATATTACAGGTGTTTGCTTGGAGAAATCCTGTGAATCAGTGCTTGACATCGATGTATCGGATAGGTGTGCAGAAGCTCTTCTTTCAAGATGATGTCTTCTGCTATACAGGACATAATGTATGGAACAGGGGAACTCAGTTGTACCAGTGAGATTGTAGCTAAATTGGCAAGTTCATTGTAAAGAAGTCGGTATATTCATTTGTAGCCTAAAGGACAAGTCTATACATTCAGTTGGCTATTCAAAAGTCTTGTAATCAGTTGTAAACTCTGTATTTCGCTGAAAGTCTTGTAATCCATTATGATTATTAATAAAGAGATACATTTCTTCATATCTTGTGTGACTTCAAATTATCTGCTTGGTTCTGCTGCGTTATCGATATTTTCTGAGAAATACCAGGAACTGTAATGGTTTTGCCTTGTACAAGTGCAATCTAGACTTGTACGGCATCACGTCCAGTGGCTAGTTTTTTATCCTCCGGGATCGGGGCGTAACATAATGGTATCAAAGCACGGCTTTACATTCTTGGATTCCTATTCGATTTGTTTCGAATCAATGTTGCTACTAAGATGATTCTAAGCTGCTTCCACGATGATTCAAAGATTGCTTCCGCGATTATTCAAAGTTGCTTCCGTGGTGAATCAAAGTTGCTTCCGTGAATACTCAAAGCTGCTTCCGCGATAAAATCAAAGTTGCCTCTATGATGATTCATAGTGCTTCTGCGATTATTCCGTATTGCTTCCAAACTATTCTAAGTTGTTCCCTTGACTGAAAGTCCGTTGATCATTCTAACCTCTCACTGGGTGTTCCATACATTAAGTCTAAATATGTGGGCTGTGATGTGTGTGCTTTGTTGAATTTCTAAAAGATACCAAAAGAATAACAATGATGCGATACGATAATAAGTTTGTGATGTATGCTGGATGTCTTATGTGTGGGATTCATTGAAGTCGATTGTTATGCAGCAATCGACCGTGGGTGATGGCTTGATATGTTTAAACAGAATGTGCATGGATTTCAGTAAATGGAAATCGACAGAATCTTGAGTCGATATTTGTGGTCAGCATAACTACTGCAGGATGGATAGTCCATAATGGATGTTGGTTTGATGCGAGGAAATATTGTGTTGGGAATGGCTTGAGCTCTGAGTGGTATATTACATATACCCTCGTCGTGATAAGATGTTCCTTGACCCTTGATGTGTTTATGATTTTGTGATTGCTTTACCTATAAGGTATTGGGTGGTATCGAATCGTAGCTGAGCTTATGATTGATACATGACGGCTAGGAATTTCCTTTGATGATTAAGTTGGATGACCCATTGTGAGAATTTGATGTGTTCAGATGAACCATCGCTAGACCTTGTCAGTTAGCATTATGTTGGGTAATAAGAGAATTGAGAATATGAAATGAATGCCTTGGTTGGGAAGGAAACGAATTTTAGATTCAAGCGAGTACTTGAATCAGTTGGATAAAAGGATTATAGACTTGGTAATGATGGTGTGGTGTTGCTATCGAAAGATTTGGAAGAATAAGATGGACCGAATATAAAATGATGTCGGAATTGAGTAAAAGAAATTACATGTTGGATATCGACAGAAATGATAGTTATGTTAGGCGCTTATCGGGATATTGTGAATGATTTAGAAGATGCAGAGAGTTGCATCGACCGAAAAGTTAGAGGATGGGCTTGAGAAATAGATGATCTTAGCACGATGTGCAGTTGGGCTTGAGAGAAATTGATGTGTCCCGAATTAACAAGTTATGACCCTTGACTATTTTGAGGCATAGAGAATGGGTACATGTCCCTTGATGCATGAAAGAGTAGATGTTCCTTATGAGAGTCGAATGGCTGGGATACAAATAAGTATCGAGGTGCAGCGATATGTGATAGACCATGTCGGTAGATGATGTTGTCGCATGAATAACAAGTTTGGTGGAATATAGAATTGTTGGATTATGACTTAGCTAATGAGTTATGTCATATCCATTAAGATGATCGATATACGAATGCTAGATGATTGGTGCTATAGAGATTGGATCGGTGCTTGAATAATAAATCTTCTTATGGAATCACAAGAAGATGATGCAAAATGAATAATGACGGTTAACGTGAATTGCTAAGAGATGACCGTGTTGGTGCTAGAAAATTTATAAATGATGCCTCGGAAGAAATATGATTATGTAGTTGCTTTATTTTGTTGGTTAAGAGAGTACGGACCGTATCGATGATCTAAAAATGTGGGAAACGAATATATCGCGAAGAGACCGTAGGAAGATATCGTAAGTGATAAACTATTGAGATAGTAATGTTGGATGATGACACAGAATAGTTGACCGATTGAATAGACAAATTAAGTACGATATGAGGATGCAAGTCAGATTGAACAAGTAATGCTATGTCTATGCAAGTGGAAATTGAAAGCTTGGATGTTCGATTGAGGAGTTTTATATGATAGCTTCGAGATTGACCCATAGAGTTGTGGGATAGATTGTTGGATAGAAGTGCCGGATAGAATTGGTCGGTTGCGGGTTGTAACACCCACATTTCTGAAATTAGGATAATTTTGAAGTTTTGTATTTATAATCATTTATTAAGGATAATTAATGCATGTTACGATTTTAGATGATTTTTGGCTAGTGTAAAAACCATTTAATTTGTTGAATTGTGAATTGGGGGTTAAACTAGGAAAACCCTAGTTATTCCTTAACCTAGAAGTTTGCCATGACCATGTGAGCCTAGCCATAGGCTTAGAACATCAAATTAGTGATTTTAGCCTAAAAGGGTATTTTGGTAATTTACTAGATTTTATTTGAAATTATGTGATTTTTAATATTATTTAATTATTGTTAAGTACCATGTTAGTCCCTAACCTAGTTTACCCTAATCTAGAGGTTAGCTACTAACCTAGAAGCTTGAGGATAGATATTAGTCATTGGTTAAAGTAGTGTAAATATCTAGATATTTACATAATAGATATTTTGTTTAAAACCCTCAAAAGATCAACACTTTTGGCACCAAAGTCCTTGCCTTCACCATGAAGAAAGGCCAAGGACACCCCCCCTTGCCATGGCCGGCAATAGGGCACCCCCCTAGCACTACCCCCTTCCTATATAACCCATCACATTCATTCATGATCATTTTACATGAATTAAAACCTAGAAAATCCCCTTTCCTTCAAACCACCATAACTTGATCATTTTTTTTATCCAATCACCTCTAGTCTTTTGCATTGGGACCCTACAACATCAAGGGTGCTAAGGGAGGCTAGGAATCAAGGACACAAAGCTTTGGGCATCACCAAGTGGAAGGACAAACACCCCCCTCTTTATTGAGTTTCCTTTGGAATTTGCATCAATAGGTAAATACCCATAAACCTAGCTAATATTGTGTTTTTTCTTCATAAATGCATGTATATAGGTCTACCCTAGCTGTGGGTCAAGTTTGGTAAAATCTAGGGTTGGTTTGGTGTCCGTATCGGACACGTATCCTAGGCTATAAAACCATGTTTGATGAAATGCCCCAAAGGATTGAACTTTGTTATTTTGCAAAACAAATTACATATTCTTGTAGCCCTAGACTAGTAGAACATGTACCCACTTGACTGAGCACGACACTGTGTCGTTTTCGTGTCAAAAATTGACACGGATACGCTGTGACAAGTGCACGCACAATGCCCTGCTACCCGACACTGATTGCGGATACTGTAGGACACGTGGACACGTGCCACTTGGAACAGAGGAGGGGGCAACCTCTGACAAGCCCCCCCTCGAGTTTGAGACACTCTCGTGTCGTATCGAGGACACGAGGACACGTGCACTGGTCGTGCACTGACTGTGCACACGCGCGCGGGGGCCAACTTCGCGCGTGTCGTATCGCACGGACACGACACTTGGACACCTCTTGTTTGCACGAGTGTGTAGCCCATCATGTGGCGAACACATTGACACGAGCACGAGACGTGTCGTGTCCTGTATCGCGAACACGAGGCACTTGAACCCGTGCACGACGTGGTCTGAACACGCGTATCAGTCGTGTTTTTCACGACTGATACGGACCTCGTGTCGTGTCCTGGAGTGACATGGACACGGGGCAGGCACTTGGACACGTGCACAACCCCCAGGTGCACCTTCGTGCACGACCACGAGACACGTGAGTGTGTGTGTCGTGTCCTAGAGTGAGTTGCACACGTGCACGATGCAGTGTTTGTGTGTGTGTGTCAGTGTTTACCCGATTGGGTTTCCAGTGAGTTGGACACGTCGTGTCATGTCTAGACTTTGTGTCAGGTACCCTAGATGCTAGGAGACACTGTGGGACACGATTACCAACCTTGGGTTTCGAGCCTTAGCTCGATTTGGGTCGGGTATCGGGTTTACCCATTTTCCCATGAATAGTGATTCCTAAGTTCTTAATTTGGTATTTTTCTTCTGAGTTTCAAATGAATTTCTAACTGAAATTGTGTATTATATATATGTATTTCTGTGTGTATTTACATTGTATACATATGTATATGTATATATGTGTGTGTATGTGAGATGTGAGGGTATATATATATGTATATATGTAGTTATATGTATATACATATATGTATATATGTAGGAGTGTCTGTGTTGATTTCTGGGTTCCAGGAATCTGGAAACCCCACCCCCCCTGTTCTCTGTGTACACACAATGCCCCCCTTGTAGCAGTATCTCTCTCTCTTTCTCTCTCTCACTTTATTTCATTCTCTCTCTCTAATTCACTCACCCTCTCATTTTCCCCTCTCTCTATATATATGTATTATAAATATATAAGTTTTGTATATATATATATATATATATATATATATATATATATATATATATATATATATATATATATATATATATAGACACAATATTAATCTAAAACAATATATATGTATAATATATATATATATATATATATATATATATATATATATATATATATATATATATAAATATATATATATATATAATGTATATATATATTATATATATATTATATATATAGACACAATATATATATAGACACAACTATATATTATATATTGGTGTCTATATACTAGATATATATATATATATATATATATATATATATATATATATATATATATATAAAAAATATATATATATATATATATATATATATATATATATATATATATATATATATAATATTATATATATATATATAAAATATATATATATATATATAATATAAACTATATGATATATGAGTATTACATAGGCTATAGGCCTATGTAGTAATATTTGTATATATATATATATATATATATATAATATATATATATTATATATATATATATCTATATATATATATATATATATATATATATATATATATATACATATATATTGTTTTAGATTATATATTGTGTCTATATATATATATATATATATATATATATTATATATATATATATATATATATATATATATATATATATATATATATATATATATTATATATATATATATATATATACTATACTATATATGAGTATTACATAGGCTATAGGCCTATGTAGTAATATATATATATATATATATATATATATATATATATATATATATATATATATATATATATATATATATATATATATATATATATATATGTAAAGTTATATATAAATATATGTGTGTATATATATATATATA
This sequence comes from Iris pallida, assembly GCA_029216955.1. Classification (NCBI taxonomy): domain Eukaryota; kingdom Viridiplantae; phylum Streptophyta; class Magnoliopsida; order Asparagales; family Iridaceae; genus Iris; species Iris pallida. The sequence continues at coordinate 21,890 of JANAVB010035587.1, forward strand.
TTGTATAGAAAAAAAATATATATATATATATTATATAGAGATAGATACCTATATGATATTAGCCTATGGAACCTAATTACGAGCCTATGGTTATTAGGTTGGCCTATTGACCCTTGTTTGACTAGAGTTGACCAAAGTCAACCTTAGGTCAAACTTGACCTAGATTGAACTTGAATTAACCTAGAATGACTAGTTTGACTAAACCCCAACTAGTTTGACCATGGTTGACCTAACTTTGACTAGTTTGACTTTAGAGTTGACCAGAGTTGACCAAGAGTTGACTTTTGACCAGATTGACCTAGAATCATGTAGTATGCATAGTAAACTTCATTTTACTATTTAGAATACATTGTGACTTGTGTTGCTCTGATCAGGAGCCAGACACCTCTCCTCAGACAGCATATTTTCTACAGACATTCATACATCAGGCGAGTACATCCTCTGACCGTTTCATACTTGTTCAGGCTTTACTTCTCGCTCTAGATTACTTTACTTGATGCTGTCACGTTGGTAACACGGATTGGTACTATATGGATCTTTACATGAGATGTTATCCCCCTCGGGAGCATCGGGTACTTCATGTTACGTGTGTTTCACTTTCATTATGTACTCCTATGCTTCCACCATGCATGTATACTCATGTGATCATGTACTCTCATGTTCACTGAGCCCTCATGTATAACTTCACGTATTCTCATTTATGTGCCTCATGTGAAGTAATCATGTATAATAACGTAACTTGTCTAGATCCTTGTGTATTGATTGGGGAAACGGGGGAGTAGAAGTAGACATGTGAATAATTCCAAAGTAGTGTAATCATGTACAAACTCAGTAGTGTAATCATGTATAAATTCTAGCCATTCACATGCCTATCTTGTACTCTACATCACTAGCCACTTACAGTTCTCTATATACAGTAGATATTTCCTTTCCAAGCTATCTCTTTTACAGCGTATATTTCCTTTCAGCACTTCCTGTATTTTACTCTATTGCATGTATCGTATTTCCTAACCTGATATGAACTGTGTGAGATGTATTGTGTTCGTTCCTGTCCTGACTGGACCTGTTGAAAATATTACAGAGGATGAGGATGAGGCCCTGGTGTCTACCTATTATGGAGCAGGACTAGATGATACTTATGTTGTGGACCCTCAGCAGGATCCACCTGCAGCTGAGGATGTTGCCCCAGTAGTCTAGGCTAGTTTAGCTAGACAGTCCTTTCTATATTATTATTTTGTCTCACATTCTGACTTGTATTTTGAGATGTTGAGATGTATAGACCCTTAGACTTATTTTGTATATTGGGTTGACATTCTGGATGTTATGTTATCATAGACACTTAGACCTATTTCATCTATTGTACCGTTCTCTTTGAGTTACTGTCTATCCATCTTTCATTCTTCTACCCTAGATGTGATTGAGATTGTATTCTGTTATGTCATCTCCATTCGGAGAGTATATACTGTACAGGTTCCTTTATATTGTAGATGATTGACCTAGGACAGCGTTCTACCGCCGACACTGCGGCGTAGGCTGGACGTACCTACTTCTCGTGCCCTTACTCTAGGGTGCGGGTCGTGACACGTTTTTAGTGGTGGCCCATGCAGGTCGAGTTTATGTAGTGGTATTCGAACTAGAGTATCACTACGGCCTGTGATAGGATTTGAGGAATAGGCTTAGAGAGAGTGGATACACAATCACAATTAGGAAATTTCCATGGATTTGAATCTACTGACTTTTTGTTCAAATCTATATAATCTATTTCATGTTGTCCTTCTTGATACTATCATCCTTGTACCGTTATTGACTTCCCTATTGATCTGTCTTCAGGATGATGGAGACACGATCACAGCGTCTCGGTCTAGGTGACACCACTAAGAGGTCTGCCACCTCTCGTCCAGCTCACCAGGTCCCGGGGACCACAGCTCCCCTTACTCCATCTCATGTGGGAGTTTCTACCATATTTGGGGGTGCACCTCTACTTATTCGGGGGACCATCCCAGCTACCCCAGACATGCCTCCCCCGCAGTTTCGTCAGCCACAGTTTCAGCAGCACCAGCAGCAGTTCCAACCGCCGATGCCATCTGGATTAGTGGATGCTGCACAGATGTTTTCATACTTCCAGTATTTCCTAGAGACGCAGCAGGCCCAGCAGCAGCGTCATACGACGGAGTTTACCAGGGGCATAGATGAGGTCCATCAGCTAGCTAGAGCGACAGTGGAGAGGTTGGCTGTCCAGCCACAGGGAGGATTGGGACAGCCGCGAGGGCATTCAGGACTTCAAGAAGATGAACCCCAGGGATTTCTTGGGGACAGAGGGGATTCTTTATGCTGATGACTGAATTTAGCACATTGAGGAGATCTTCCGACTGGTGGAGATACCAGCCGGACTCCAGATAGAGGCAGCAGCCAGCCAGATGCGGGATCTTGCCCGTACCTGGTATCAGACGAACCCGAGGGTAGGCACTCCAGGGCAGACATGGGGAGCTTTCAAGGAGCTCTTTAAGGGGAAGTTTTTCCCGGATCAGGCAGTCGGTGCCTTGGAGACCCAGTTCGAGAACCTGGTTCAGGGGAACCAGACTGTAGAGGAGCATTCCGGTGAGTTTTGCCAGTTGAGCAGATTTGTGGAGGGCCTTAGCGAGACAGCGAAGGCGAGGAGGTTCAGGAAGGGCTTGGTCAAGGAGGTCAAGTCCTTGACCAAGAGTGACAGGAATGCCACTTTTGAGGAGATTCTGGCAGGAGCGATGGCAGCTGAGGATGATCTTGAGCTGAAGCTCAAGAGGGGCCGCGACACTCAGAGAGCCGGCAGCAGTGGAGGTCAGGCCAAGAGGCCTCACTATCAGCATCAGCAGAGGCAGCAACAACAGGCCTCGAGACAGCAGACTACCAGTTGTCCCTACTGTAAGAAGCCGGGACATGAATGGGGAGAGTGCAAGAAGAGGCTTGGCTGGTGCCTACTATGTGGGGCAGCGGACCACCAGCTGAGGGAGTGTTTCCAGTACATAGGCAGAGTAGCACAGGGAGCAGCACCAGGAACAGGAGCCAAGGCTCCGGTTGGACAGCAAGGGGACCGTTACAGCCAAAGCAGCAGAGATTCATGCAGTTTCAGCAACAGGCTGGAAGAGGCCAGCAGGGGCGAGCCTACGCCATGACAGTTGAGGATGCTCAGGCATTTGGCAATGTGCTTGCAGGTTCTTTCTTCTAAATTTCATTTCCACCTTGCTTCATTATATCTATCTCGAAATCTAATTCCATCTGCCCCTACTTGTTTCTTTATTATTTATAAGTTTTGACCTGGTAGTTCTTTGATTGCTTGTTTGTTTCTTCATCTCTTACTTAGGAGTAGGAGTAGGAGTAGGAGTAGGAGTAGGAGTAGCTTTAGCTGTTAATATAATTCTTGAGTAACTTCTTTTGTCATGAAATTTTCCTTAAATAAATTAATGTATATGCCTTTTTGACTTAGAATTGATAGAGTAGCTCTGACCATAGAATGGTAACCCTTTTAGCCCTGTGATTTATTGTTTCCTTATCTTTCCAGTCTATACCCATGACCAGGACTGTCCCACTTAACCTGCCCCTTACACTACTGTTGCATCACAATTTCCGGTTCAATTTAGGCCATAGACCTTTCCCACTCTAAATTATGATCATCGTAGGCACATTACCATGACTTTTAAATTAGGAGCACAAGACTAGTAGTTTTCTCAAAAACTAACTTCACATACATGACCTAAACATGACACTCCACACCCATGACCTTAGTGTCCTACTCAGGCATACCATCGTGTGCTTCATTTGCTTAGTACGATTTTCCTGACCCGAGGCTCCATCCTGATTTACCCCATGGAGTTACTTTTGATTTCGATTTGAACCAAGGACACCTTATGGCCTAAAACTGCCAGCCAATTTTTGGACATGATCCAGTATAGGTCTACTACCCATATTTTTACTTGTTGACCTTGTATGTTGCTAGGTAGTAGCTTCGACCCTGATTATTGGAGGTTTGACCCAGGAGGAGTACGACCATTCTTAATTTCGAGGACGAAATTATTTTAAGGAGGGTAGACTTGTAACACCCACATTTCTGAAATTAGGATAATTTTGAAGTTTTGTATTTATAATCATTTATTAAGGATAATTAATGCATGTTATGATTTTAGATGATTTTTGGCTAGTGTAAAAACCATTTAATTTGTTGAATTCTGAATTGGGGGTTAAACTAGGAAAACCCTAGTTATTCCTTAACCTAGAAGTTTGCCATGACCATGTGAGCCTAGCCATAGGCTTAGAACATCAAATTAGTGATTTTAGCCTAAAAGGGTATTTTGGTAATTTACTATATTTTATTCGGAATTATGTGATTTTTAATATTATTTAATTATTGTTAAGTACCATGTTAGTCCCTAACCTAGTTTACCCTAATCTAGAGGTTAGCTACTAACCTAGAAGCTTGAGGATAGATATTAGTCATTGGTTAAAGTAGAGTAAATATCTAGATATTTACATAATATATATTTTGTTTAAAACCCTCAAAAGATCAACACTTTTGGCACCAAAGTCCTTGCCTTCACCATGAAGAAAGGACAAGGACACCCCCCCTTACCATGGCCGGCCATAGGACACCCCCTAGCACTACCCCCTTCCTATATAACCCATCACATTCATTCATGATCATTTTACATGAATTAAAACCTAGAAAATTCCCTTTCCTTCAAACCACCATAACTTGATCATTTTTGATCAAATCACCTCTTGTCTTTTGCATGGGACCCTACAACATCAAGGGTGCTAAGGGAGGCTAGAAATCAAGGACACAAAGCTTTGGGCATCACCAAGTGGAAGGACAAACACCCCCTTCTTTATTGAGTTTCTTTTGGAATTTGCATCAATAGGTAAATACCCATAAACCTAGCTAATATTGTGTTTTTTCTTCATAAATGCATGCATATAAGTCTACCCTAGCTGTGGGTCAAGTTTGGTAAAATCTAGGGTTGGTTTGGTGTCCGTATCGGACACGTATCCTAGGCTATAAAACCATGTTTGATGAAATGCCCCCAAAGGATTGAACTTTGTTATTTTGCAAAACAAATTACATATTCTTGTAGCCCTAGACTAGTAGAACATGTACCCACTTGACTGAGCACGACACTGTGTCGTTTTCGTGTCAAAAATCGACACGGACACGCGACAGGTGCACGCACAATGCCCTGCTACCCGACACTGATTGCGGACACTGTAGGACACGTGGACACGTGCCACTTGGCACAGAGGAGGGGGAAACCTCTGACAAGCCCCCCTCGAGTTTGAGACACTCTCGTGTCGTATCGAGGACACGAAGACACGTGCACTGGTCGTGCACTGACAGTGCACACGCGCGCGGGGGCCAACTTCGCGCGTGTCGTATCGCACGGACACGACACTTGGACACCTCGTGTTTGCACGAGTGTGTACATCATGTGGCGAACACATGGACACGAGCACGAAACGTGTCGTATCTTGTGTCACGAACACGAGGTACTTGAACCCGTGCACGACGCGGTCTGAACACGCGTATCAGTCGTGTTTTTTACGACTGATACGGACCTCGTGTCGTGTCCTGGAGTGACGTGGACACGGGGCAGGCACTTGGACACGTGCACAACCCCCAGGCGCACCTTCGTGCACGACCACGAGACACGTGAGTGTGTGTGTCGTATTCTAGAGTGAGTTGCACACGTGCACGACGCAGTGTTTGTGTGTGTCAGTGTTTACCCGATTGGGTTTCCAGTGAGTTGGACACGTCGTGTCGTGTCTAGACTTTGTGTCAGGCACCCTAGATGCTAGGGGACACTGTGGGACACGATTACCAACCTTGGGTTTCGAGCCTTAGCTCGATTTGGGTCGGGTATCGGGTTTACCCATTTTCCCATGAATAGTGATTCCTGAGTTATTAATTTGGTATTTTTTTCTGAGTTTCAAATGAATTTCTAACTGAAATTGTGTATTATATATGTATTTCTGTGTGTATTTACATTGTATACATATGTATATGTATATATGTGGTGTATATGAGATGTGAGGGTATATATATATGTATATATGTAGTTATGTATATACATATATGTATATATGTAGGAGTGTGTGTGTGTTGATTTCTGGGTTCCAGAAATCTGGAAACACCCCCCCCCCTGTTCTCTGTGTACACACAATGCCCCCTTGTAGCAGTATCTCTCTCTCTTTCTCTCTCTCACTCTATTTCATCTCTCTCTCTAATTCACTCACCCTCTCATTTTCCCCTCTCTATATATAGTATTATAAATATATAAGTTTTGTATATATATATATATATATAATAATATTATATATATATATATATATATTATATATATATATATATTATATATTGTGTCTATATATATATTATATATATATATATATATATATATAATATATAATATATATATATATATACTATATGATATGAGTATTACATAGGCTATAGGCCTATGTAGTAATATTTGTATATATATATATATATATTATATATATTATTATATATATGTAAAGTTATATATATGTGTATATATATATTGTATAGAGATAGATACCTATATGATATTAGCCTATGGAACCTAATTACGAGCCTATGGTTATTAGGTTGGCCTATTGACCCTTGTTTGACTAGAGTTGACCAAAGTCAACTTTAGGTCAAACTTGACCTAGTTGACCTAGATTGAACTTGAATTAACCTAGAATGACTAGTTTGACTAAACCCTAACTAGTTTGACCATGGTTGACCTAACTTTGACTAGTTTGACTTTAGAGTTGACCAGAGTTGACCAAAAGTTGACTTTTGACCAGATTGACCTAGAATCATGTAGTATGCATAGTGAACTTCATTTTTACTATTTAGAATACATTGTGACTTGTGTTGCTCTGATCAGGAGCCAGACACCTCTACTCAGACAGCATATTCTCTACAGACATTCATACATCAGGCGAGTACATCCTCTGACCGTTTCATACTTGTTCAGGCTTTACTTCTCGCTCTAGATTACTTTACTTGATGCTGTCACATTGGTAACATGGATTGGTACTATATGGATCTTTACATGAGATGTTATCCCCCTCGGGAGCATCGGGTACTTCATGTTACGTGTGTTTCACTTTCATCATGTACTCCTATGCTTCCATCATGCATGTACTCATGTGATCATGTACTCTCATGTTCACTGAGCCCTCATGTATAACTTCACGTATACTCATTTATGAGCCTCATGTGAAGTAATCATGTATATAATGTAACTTGTCTAGATCCTTGTGTATTGATTGGGGAAACGGGGGATAGAAGTAGACATGTGAATAATTCCAAAGTAGTGTAATCATGTACAAACTCAGTAGTGTAATCATGTATAAATTCTAGCCATTCACATGCCTATCTTACTCTACATCACTAGCCACTTACAGTTCTCTATATACAGTAGATATTTCCTTTACAAGCTGTCTCTTTTACAGCGTATAATTCCTTTCAGCACTTCATGTATTTTACTCTATAGCCTGTATCGTATTTCCTAACCTGATATGAACTGTGTGAGATGTATTGTGCTCGTTCCTGTCCTGACTGGACCTGTTGAAAATATTGTAAAGGATGAGGATGAGGCCCTGGTGTCTACCTATTATGGAGCAGGACTAGATGATACTTATGTTGTGGACCCTCAGCAGGATCCCCTGCAGCTGAGGATGTTGCCCCAGTAGTCTAGGCTAGTTTAGCTAGACAGTCCTTTCTATATATTATTTGTCTCACATTCTGAGTTGTATTTTGAGATGTTGAGATGTACAGACCCTTAGACTTATTTTGTATATTGGGTTGACATTCTGGATGTTATGTTATCATAGACACTTAGACCTATTTTATCTATTGTACTGTTCTCTTTGAGTTACTTTCTATCTATCTTTCATTCTTCTACCCTAGATGTGATTGAGATTGTATTCTGTTATGTCACCTCCATTCGGAGTATATACTGTACAGGTACCTTTATATTGTTAGATGATTGACCTAGGACAGCGTTCTACACCGACACTGCGACGTAGGCTGGACGTACCCACTTCTCGTGCCCTTCCTCTAGGGTGCGGGTCGTGACACGGGTAAGTCTAGAATGTGACTCCGTTGGGTATGGCCCGAGTATGAGTACGGGTAGAAAGACTTGACCCTAGAATGTTTGTTGGTTGCTTAGAGTGCTGGTTGGTTTCCTAGAATGTCGGTTGGTTGCCTAGGGTGCTGGTTGGTTGCCTAGAATGTCGGTTGGTTGCCTAGAGTGCTGGTTGGTTGCCTAGAATATCGGTTGGTTGCCTAGAGTGTCGGTTGGTCACCTAAAAGTTGGTTGGTTGCATAAGTTTCAGATTGGTTGGCTATGTTCTTCAGTTTTCGTGTTGGGAATAAGTTCATAAGATTGGGGTGGTATCCCATGTCCCTAAGTTGGTCAGACCATAGAGTTGCCCCTATGATGAGAATTGGTTGTCTCTAAGATAAGAGATAAGTGTCCCTGATAGCTATCCATCTCATATGAGTTAGCTGAATGTCTGGTTTAGCTTAGATTAGCTGACCATAGAGACTTGACTGAATGCTAAGTTGACTGTTGGAAAAACCATAGGATGTCCCTATTGATGTTACGTGAGTATAGTCGGAATGAGTAAGATGTGTTGGAAGGTAGACTTCGGAATGGAATGGATATTTTGGGAAATTTGATGTTATAATATTGGATGGAGTGATGGATCATGTTAGTTTCAAAATTTGGTTGCCTTGTTGGAACGTCTGAAATTGTTAGAACTGGTTGGATTTGGTTGATTGATATTGAGCTGTGTAAATTGATGGTAGTACCTTGAGACAGTTGTGATAATTTCAGTGACCGGATCAGAATTGAGGATAAGGTAATGACTGAATGGGATAGTATATGTAGCCGAGATCGACGAGAGCGAATGTGAACAGGAATGACCCTCAGGATTAATGTTGCTAGAATATAAGAGTTGCTTATGCGAGAGGATAATTGTTGGCTTATCAATACGAGAAAATATTTGAGTACAGCGAGAAATATTACTTGAATGGAATGATGGTACAATTTGATAGATGAATTATGACCAAAAAGTTACGAGTTGCAAACAAGAGTATGGATGCGAACGATGATGAGTACAAGATTTGACCGATGAGAATTGGGTATCGAAATGAAATGTGGCTATAGGATTTATCAATTTGGTGGCATGAATGACAACGAACTTGAAAGGAATACTTGATACATCTAAGTCTGAATACTTTGGAAAACGTTGGAATCGATTATGGAAAATTTATCGAGTTGGAATTGGCAACATCTATTGTGTTATTAGTTGGTTGGAATATTTAATAAACAAGTGGGATTATACGAGATGCTCGAAGAGAATTACTGATGTTCGGAAAAGGAAGTTACCCGTAACTCGTTCGCTTTCTCTATCCTGAACATGGCTGAAATGCATGTATTTCGGGACGCCTAAAATATGTGTATGATTCCAATTAAGTGATATGCTGAATCAAACGAGGCCACGGGAAGGATTATCATGTGCTAAGAATTTGCACGATGTCGGAGAAAGATCAAAAAGGATGGTAAACTATTTTGAATCAATTAGGATGTTGTATCGAGACGATATATTACTTGAAATCAATCGAGAGATTGCGGAGAAATATTAAATGGTGCAAGTTGATCGTTGAGAAATTTCATGAAAAGTTGGTTGAAGTTTTGGGATGAGTTTTGTTTAAGTTTCGAGGACGAAACTTTTTCTGCGTGGCATATATTGTAGTGCCCCGACCCGCAAGATGCCTTATGATGGATGGTTGGTTCGATGAAGCCTTGTTGGACTTGGGATATACGAGGGATCGCTTGGAAGCCATGTGATCATGGCGGGAATCATCCTATGAATGTGATTAGTGTTAAACCCTTCAAAGATCCTTTAGCTTCACGCTTAAAATAAGGATGAGTATGCTTTGTTTTCTTGTTGAGTTATCATAACACCTTGCATGGAATTTAAAAAGGTAATGAAAGATATAATCACATGAACGTAAACTGTTGTGGCTAGATGAATTGTATGCTTGTACACTGTTGCGATGAATTACATGACAGGTGAAGGCAAAGTCCCAAATACTTGGGCTAAGTATATCGAGCTTCGGCTCAATGAATAGATGGCAAAACAGATGTTAACCCAAGAACTGGGCAGTGATATGCTTGAGTTGCATTCTAATGAATATATGATAAACAGATGCTAAGTCCCTGGAATTGGGCGGTGAGTACATTGAAAGTTTGGTTGGAAAGATGTATGGTATCAAAGTTATGGTAAAGAGATTGGGTAACAATATTCTATTATCCCGTCACCGATGTAGAATGTTGATTACGCCAAGACCCTGGATTGGGCAGATGATAATGTGAGCGTTGGCTCAAGGCAAGATGGCTAGATGAATGAGAATGATGGTTTTGCTTAGTTTTTTTACCATACATTATATGTTTTCCTTAATAGATAGTTGCATATAGTTGCATGGTCATGGACAACTTGTCGACAAGGTGGTTTCTCAAACGGTATTCCTGGGCCATGGAACCTGGTTCGTCCTGGGGGAAACCAATGCTGAAGTAGTAGCAGTGCTGAAGTAGTAGCACGTATACAGGACTTGCAGTGGGGCTAGCTACCTGCACTGGCAAGGGCACTGTATACCTGTAAGTCGGTCCAAGATGGCGTGTCGCCAGTGACCTTCATATAGATAGGTCCAGTGCTAATGGTGACTTATGCAGTAGAGTTTATACTCAAATACAGGAAAGGATGTCGGCTGTTGGTAAGAATCACCTGAATGGTGATATTTATATTGAATCATGATATTGTTCCTAATAATGTCTTGTGCAGGCAGAGTAAGTATTATAAATGTACAGGGATGGCTACACGACCGTGGGTAAGAATCACCAAAAGGTGATAACGCATGCTTTAAATTATATTGGCTATGAGATTTACATGCTTTACTTCTTCGGCTATAACATGAAATTGACCCTAAGACAACGAGAAAGACCACAGTTAATAATGTTCTGTAACATGATTACTTAGTGTTGTCTTCTTAGGTGAGTTGGGCCAGCACCGCTCGCCAGTACATTGATGATGTACTGACCCACGTTGTGGGCAATATTACAGGTGCTTGCTTGGAGAATCCTGTGAATCAGTGCTTGACATTGATGAATCGGATGGGTATGCAGAAGCTTTTCTTTCAAGATGATGTCTTCTGCTATACGGGACATAATGTATGGAACAGGGGAACTCAGTTGTACCAGTGAGATTGTAGCCAAATTGGCAAGTTCATTGTAAGAAGTCGGTATATTCATTTGTAGCCTAAAGGGCAAGTCTATACATTCAGTTGGCTATTCATTTGTAGCCTAAAGGGCAAGTCTATACATTCCGTTGGCTATTCAAAAGTCTTGTAATCAGTTGTAAACTCTGTATTCTGCTGAAAGTCTTGCAATCCATTATGATTATTAATAAAGAGATACATTTCTTCATATCTTGTATGACTTCAAATTATCTGCTTGGTTCTGCTGTGTTATCGATGTTTTCTGAGAAATACCTGGAACTGTAATGATTTGCCTTGTACAAGTGCAATCTAGACTTGTACGGCATCACGTCCAGTGGCTAGTTTCGATCCTTCAGGATCGGGGCATGACAATATCCCCCAAAGAAATGTCATAGGAGGGACTGATCTTTTGGTTGTCATCATGGTCTGGGCCTTCGCCCTGATCATCCCGCCGCTCAACTCTTACAACCGAAGAAGACCCGCCCTCATCCATCGGCTGAGGACGGGCAGGGGACACCGTTGTCGCGTCCACCTCCTCAGATGAAGAGGCACCAGCCTCAGATTCAAATTCAGGGTCATGTGTAAAAGACAAACGCAAGGGTGAGAAAGCTTCTAAAGGCTTGACCAGAATGGCTATGGAGTCTAGGAAGGGATCTACCTCCCGAATAGTAACAGTCCGAGACACCGTTCCTCTCTTCCAGTTTGCCGGGAGGACCTCCTCAAGGGAGGCGAACCAGTACCCACTTCCTGCTCTCCTCAGGGCGACAGTTTTTTCTTCTTCCTCTTTAAAGTTGGCTCCTGGCCATTTAGTTGAAACTTTCCTCTTCTGAGGAGGATCGAGAGGAGAAGAATCATCATCTTTCGTGTCCTCCTTGGAGAACTGTTGGTTCCCTAAGGATAGCTTTCGGCCGCGGTACTACGGCTGGCTTCATGGTGGAAACATCACTCTCCTTCTTACGACCCTTCGACGCCTTTTTCGCAGGAAGGGGGCCAAACCGAGTCCCCAATATCAAGCTCTGTTCACGATCATTCTGCGAGGAAAAGTATTGATCTGAACATAAAATTTGGTGGCAACATAGCACAAATGGGTCTCAGGCTTATCCAAGGGCAGAGTGAGGACTGCCCCCGTGCACCCAGTATTGTAGTACATCCAAGCATGCGTCTCGTCAATTAAGCTGCCTATCGACTCCAAGTGCGAGCTAGAATTTCCCAAAAGGAGCTGACTGTAGACAAACTGTCGTGCAAAACGGCTCCAAATATGGCTCCAGATAGGCATGATTCCTGTTCCGGAGCACCAGATGCGACGGCCTAATAGACTAGAGCTAGTGATATGCCCCAACAGTCAAACTATTGGCATGAACTCCCTCATCCACTAAGATATCCCCCACATTACCACTGCCAGACGGGAGAGATACTCTGAAGAACTTATAGTTTTGCAAGAAGCCTAAAGCTTTTCTGCAGGCTGGTACACCGATGACGGTCCAATCTGCATCACGAAATTACGAAGAAAGGTGTCTCCTGCCAAAGAATCCGCCACCGGCCCAGTATTCATCAGGATAGGGTAATGCAGTAGCAGCCATCCCATCAGGAAATGATGGAAGTTCGGTCCGGCGAAGTTGGCCCTGCCGTCAAAAGTCACCGCATTCCTAACAAAGTCCCGTAGACCTCGTCCAGTGGCATAGACCATCGCGGAAAGAATTGTAAGACGGTATCCGAATGCCAGCTTTACAGTCAAAGTATCGTACCCCGGCTTATTCTTCCAATGGACCCCGAACCTCCAGGGACTATGCAGTCACGAAGCCAGATCATTAAGAAAGCTGCCACAGCTTTCTCCGACAACGGATATTCGGCTTGACGGAAGTAGTGGCCAATCGGAGACTCAGGATCATCACTGTCCTCAGTATCTGCCATATCATAATCCGCCATCCGGGATTCTATATCGGACTTGGTCATAGGTTTTAAGATCGAAAAGGAGGCCGATCTTCCCCTTCTCCTTGAACGAAGATGTAGCCCATCCAAGCCCTCGTGTGGGGATTGGCCCCCTCGGTCCTCCCTTTCTTATTAATCCTATGACAGATAAAGAGGTGGCAGAGCAATTCTTATATACGTCAACCATCCCGGAGTTTTTACTCTCCAGATCTTGGAGCTCTTCATCACAAGGCACATACTCTTCATAGGGCTCCGTGCCCCAGGAAGCTTCGATACTTCCTGTATTTCGTAGAAAGCCAATCCCATCTCCCCACCCGAAGTAAAAAGGTACAGGTGTGAAGGTTATATAACTCTGCCAAAGAGACAAACATTGGCCAGTTGATCCTTACACATATTGAGTGGCCCTAATAGCATAGTAAAGGCCAGCAGTCTTCAGGGTGGCTTCATACGTGGAAAGCACCCATCCAGTGAGATTGCTCCAGAATAAAGATGGATACCTCCAGCCTTCATCTGCATCTTCCTGCGGGATATGACACATCCTCCGTCATCATCAAATTGTAAAGCGTGTCAGCATCATAAGGATAAAGGTTAGTCGGAATGTCGTTCACTATAGCACCAGGTTGCAATCCTCCCATAGAATAAGATGCAGAGCCCCGGACACACTTGAAAGTGTCCTTCTTCCGATTACTTGAGTCGAACTGTATCCTTCCAGATAACCTCGAGGAGCTCAGGAGTCAGCTCCCACTTCATCTATTGTCGCACGGCCAAGACAGTAAAAGCAAACAAAGGATACTGTCGCTCCATCGACGGTAGCCATATCCTCTGATTGTTTGGATAGATCACCATTGGGTTTCTCAAGCGTATGGTCTCGCCATCTTCAAACCCCACACTATCACCAAATAGGAAGTACGGCTTCTTAAAATGATGTGCCCCTCCATATACGAACTTTTTATCGTTAATCATCTACCTCAAGAAGGTCGTATCCTATTTACGTATTACGAGTGTCCGTTCCGTAGACTGGTTTTGACTGATCGTGGCTTGAACCTTACTGATCATATTCGTTATGAGACTAGTACCGAGGATTTGATAGGCAGAGCCGAAAGGGATTCCCTCAAGCTCCGGGACAAACATGTTTACTGCAAGAATAGAAGAGAAAGTCAGACTCAAAATTTGGGCTCTTATGCGTCCAAAGGACTATGAACCTAAGACAAAGATGTGGGCGCATAACATACAGCAGTACATCGGCGCGTAACATGCCACAACATGGGCGTATAATGGAAACATGTGGGAGCATAGCACACCACAGTGTTGGCACATGACTTCTGTGGCCGTATAATGATGCTCACAAGAAGTATTTGCCTTAGGCACATGCACCCAGGCAGAAGAAAGTCTGAGCGTCGCAAATTAACGCTCAAGACTTTGTTTTTAGGCGTGCCCTCACCCAAAATCGGGTCCTGGACTGGCGAGGATGCTGCCGCAGGAGGAGAGCCACTCGGTGCAGCCCCTTGCTCTTCGCAGATCTCTTGGCAACCTTGGGAGACATGGTTCTTAAAGAAAGGAGATGAAGAGTCTTTTGAAAGTTCTAAGAGAGAGAATAATGAACTTTCTCTCTCCTTCAGAGCCTATTTATAGGCACAGGCTACTTCCTATGTGCCCACTATCTTTATACGCCTATGTGCCCATTATGCGCTATACGCCCACCATAGCCTATGCGCCTACGTGAAGATCCAGCCTTTTGCATACTATGCGACTACTACTTGCTTACGTGGACGACGTATAAAGGATGGATCTCTTCAAATTCTGCCCCGATGAATCTGTCAGTTCAGATTTTCGAGGAAGATCTCAACAGTCTCTCTGACAGGCTAGCCAAACGTTGCACCCAAAAAAGGGAGCTGTGCTATGCGCCCACTGCATCACGAGAAGACGGTCCATGCTTCTTTCAAAGTATTTCGAACTCGTTCAAGTATCAAAAACTTTGAAGGGGGTCTTGTAGAAGCATGAAAATTTTAGTAAGAGAATATATGCCCCAAGCCAATGAGGACATATGCGCCCAAGTCATCATGTGAAGCTCTATGTGCCTAAGTCATCCTGTGAAGCTCTATGCGCCCAAGTCAAGCTCTCCCGAAAGGAGGGCGCATAGCCTGAAACAAGGCTATGCGCCCAAGCCTGACTCAATCAAAGCCATGATCAAAATATGCACCAAAGCATACGACCACATCAGTCTCCACAAGCATCGTGCAGTGAAGCATGCGGCCACGTCAACACCACGACCCATGATCTCGCAGCCTGCATGCGCCTACACCCTATGCGCCCAAGGCGGGACTATACGCCAACATAAAACTAGTAGTTTTCCTCATGTGGGCGTATAACATCATTCCAGCTCAGAAACTACTATAAAAAGGTCTCATCCCTCTTCAAAAGACAGAACGGAGAGTATTTTCAAGAGCCAAATTGCTGCACTTCTTGCCACTGAGCCGAGAGTTAGCAATTTTCTTAGGTTTTCTCCTACTTTTGTAATCGGAGTGTCAACGGAGTAAAGGAGCAACTGCCGCTCGATCTCTATCGTCCTATTTCCTAGAATTCTTTTTTGTACTCAGGGATCCTCAGCGCCTCAGGCGTACTTGACTTGGGGTCTTACGCCAATAAAAAAGACAGTATTTCTTCTTCTTTTTGTGTGTGTCCACAGTCCCCTGTTGGCTGCGGTTGTCAAGTCACATAGCCCCGCGAGAATAAGGCTCGTCAAATAAAGTATATGACTTGAGTGATAGTATTGTATAGAGAACAAGTTAGTCTAAGGCACGCGCCACGGTTGGTTTAGTGAAAAGTATGCCACAGATAAGAAAGTCACGAGATCGGTCCCACTACTTGGAGTCTCGATAAGGAAGCACACGAGATCGGTCCAGCTACTTGGAAGTCTCACTAAGGAAACACACGAGATCGGTCCCGCTACTTGGGAGTCACGATAAGTCTCGTTAAGGAAGCACACGAGATCTGTCCTGCTACTTGGGAGTCTCGATAAGTCTCGAAAAGGAAGCACACGAGATCAGACCCGCTACTTGGGAGTCTCGATAGGAAAGTACACGAGATCGTCCAGCTACTTGGAAGTCTCGATAAGGAAGTACACGAGATCGGTCCCGCTACTTGGGAGTCTCGAAAGTCTCGATAAGAAAGTGCACGAGATCGATCCCTCTACTTGGGAGTCTCGATAAGAAAGTCCACGCGACTGGTTGTCGCCGAGATCAGTCCCGCTACTTGGGAGTCTCGATAGAAAGTTGAAAAGCATGGTCATGATTAAGAAAGGACTTGGTAGATCGAGTTGAGGCTTGCATGGTCATTGGACAACTTGCACGCCAGGGTAAATTCCTCGAACGATCCTCGGGCGCCGGGTTCGTGTCGGCCTAGGAGGAATTGTAGATATTTATGACCTTCATCGACGGTATGACTCGATTGAAGTGAACCGTTATAATATAGGCTGCGGGTCATTCGGTGGAAGCTCGTACCTCGCCACGCGGATGGTCATCGTATACAAAGATCAGGATAGCTTGACATTGCTAGTGACCACTCTTATAGATGTGTCGACATAAGAGCGGCTATTCGCGTGTATGCCTTTAGATTGCGTCGAGTACTAGCAGGTTACGAGTTGGATTAACAAGTTATAATTATAGCAAGCACTAACCTTGAATTGGCACAGGTTAGGGTGTGTTCGGTTGCAACGCCATTCTGGAGCCTAAGATTTGGCTATAGCAAGGACACATGCTTCGGCATGAATGTGGCGTCGTCTCGAGTTAAGTCATGAAGGGCCGTAAGGCAAGTTGGTTAAGTCTGGTTGATCCTTGGGCACGGCCTCGATCTTAAGGCATGAGCAAGTGTATTGGCACGACCAGCACGAGTCGTCCCCCTGACGTCATTGGCACGAAAATGGTCTAGAGGCACATAAGAACAAGTGAAAGTCTTGGTACGGCTGAGTTGCATAAGTTTCCACTCGGCGAGGCATTGCCTCGAATATGTATTGACGCCACGAATAGAGTATAGCAGACCCTGTCGTTGCGTTGCCATGTATAGGCCAAGACTCTTTGTCCTAAAATTAATCCTAAGGCAAGAATAGAAAGACAACCAAAGGGATTAAGATGCACAAAGTAAATGAATGTGTTGGTTTTGTATGGGTGGGCGAGGAGCTCACTCCACCAGTACAGTTGAGTACTGACACCCCACAGTTTTTATGTGCAGGCACAGGTTGAAGCTCGTGGCACGGAGCTCGCTTGGATGTGTCGAGACACGGAGTTCCTTGGCGATTCGAAGCGTGCGGCTGCGTGGAGTCAAGACTTATATGGGACATAATGTATGGACATTGCCTTCCGAAGCATCCGCTGGCTCAAGCATTATATCAAGAGATGAGAGAGAGCATAATAATTTGTAAAATGAGGGAAAAATGAGCTTAAGAGTCTCGTAATCATGGCCTTGCGTCCCATTGTAATCTTATTGTTCAATATCAATAAAGAGCACTTTTGAATAACTTGTGTTTTGCTTCTAAATTTCTACTGCATGTTCAATGTTTCTGCTTGGGACTTCTGTGTGACGACCCGTCGCAGCCGCTGTAATCGGCCATTATGAAACTGTCGTGCACGAGAGGTTCGAGGCCAAAGCACGTCGGCTCGACAAGGCCAAGTTACTGGCCCCACTGTCATTGTCAGTCGTGGCGGAGTCGTCTTCTCCTATTATCTAGTAGAGAACGGTATGGTCTTGACTGGTGTCATGTCCTTCTGATGGAGGCGACGATGGCGGAGGATGCAAAGGTGATGAATGAGCTACTCGCTGAAGGCAGGGGGAGGGGGCTGATATGGACGTCAACTTCATCGGGCAGTGAGCGAAAAGGAGGGCACCGACGAGATCAGGCTCTGGAACTTCGTCGATTTGGTGGATGAGTCGTTGTTGGTGCTGATACCGTCGTCGAGCTTTTTACACGCGACACGGTATGGCCCACCACCAGCTCATCTTGATTTGTTTGGCTTTTGAGGATGGGAATGATTGGAATATGATATTTTGTTGGTCTTGTATTTTTTAAAAGCATTTATCTATTAGAGTGACTCTCGTTATTTAGAGGAAGTCCCTAATTTAAAAAAGTATATCCAATTTTTTTCCTTAATTACAACTTGATACCCTTAACTATAATTTGATACCATAATTTTTTATGGTACAACTTTATACCTAAACAAGACAAAAATACCCAAGACCCTCACCCAAACCCCCACATGCTGCCCCCTCCCTCACTATGCTGCCCCACCCTGCCCCATCCCTTTCCCTCCACTGACCCACACCGGCCTCAGCTGCGCCACCACTACCCCTGCTGCTTCTTCTGTGAGTGGTGCAGCCGGCAAGGGGTGGGGAGAGAGGGAGGGTGGGCCAGGGGTGCTTGGGGAGCGGAGGAGGGGCGGGGGAGGGTAGCCAGTAGGGCTGGGATAGGGGATTTGGGGTTGGGGTAGGGGGTTGGGGAGGGGCAACGGGGGACTGGGGGAGGACAGCCGAAGAGGGGTGGGGTGGAGCCTAGGGTTGGGAGGGGAAGGGGTAGTTTCGTCATTTTTTTAATTTTGGGTATTAAATTAAAAATAATTCAATAGTTCATGATATTAAATTGATGTATATCAAAGTTTAGAGTACTATCTTGAAAAACTGAATAGTTGAGGGTATCAAGTTGCAATTAAGCCAAAAAATTTATAGAGAAGAGGTGTATATCGAGTGAACACGTCGGTTGATAAATGATAGGGTTGGTTAAAATTTGTAAAATTATATCAAAAAATTGAATAGGTGTGAAAAGTAGTAAAAAAAATGTATATAATTTTTTATCTCTATATATGTATATTTTCTATTCGTAAATTTTATTCCTTTTAAAAAATCAAAATAAATTTGTGGTATTTCAAGTGACATTGATTTTTTTTCCTTCTAAATTTTGATATGAGAACATAATTTATCTTGTTTATAACATGTGGCTATAGATAAACCCACTTCCACTTTCATTATAACAACCGAACAAAGAAACCACTAGAAAATTGGTTCAACACCAACCTGATGTTTTTTCGCCACTTCTATTTTTCTTCAATTTCACCATCTAAACAATATTAAAGTTAAAACTGTGCAAAAAAAAAAAAAAAAAAAAAAAAATTACTTTGGTCTTTCTTTTATATTTTCGTGCAACTAAACAGCCACTAGTAGAAAGGATCTGGCTATGAGATTGTGATGTGTTGTTACATTCCCTGGTGGAAGGGGCTTCTGCTTGACGTTTCAGCTGGTGTGGTCACGAGTAAAGGATGTTGACTCAATTGACTCAAGAGACTTCGAGTCTGCGGCCACCGATGGCACAGACGTGATAAAGATGTTGACGCGAAAATGGCGAGGCTGTGGAGATGGGAAGGAAGGAAGGACACTGCCGAATCAAGTTAAAACATTAGCATTCAAGTTGAAAGCTTTGTTAGACAGACGATGCCTAATTAGTGGTAGATGGAACCTGTCATATGCACCTATATTTTACAAGTTTGGTTTGGATTGTTGCTTTCGTAGCAGTTTCCATCTGTCTGAGTTCAAGTTGGCTTGAGTCATGAATTAAGTGAAGTTGTTTGGAAATAATTTTTTATTACATTTGTTTGGAATCATGTTTGATTGCATTAAAATCCTCCCGAATCTTCTAAGACCATCTAGACCCAGAGAAATCTTAGGTCCTAATTGGATTGAGAGGGGAAAAAATAAGGAGAGTTAAGTGGAATTCACTGAAGGAAACTTAAATGAGAGTGAGTGTGAGTCATTACATAAATTTTGATTTGGCTTGAAGGAAAAGTTAAGTGGGGGTATGTTTGGATTAAAAGTTTTGAGTGAAGTAAAGATTAATAAAAATATAAGTTACTAAAATACCCTTAGGTATGAGAATATATTTTTATTTTGATTGTTTTTTATCAACAAATGTATCAACATATTTTTTTTTTCATTTTTTTTCTACAGATGCATCAAAAACTTAGTATTTTTTTTCATCAACTCAACATATGCATCATGGGTGATTTTTTTTTGTCCAGGTGTGTTTTGTCAATTTTCATGACAGGAAGCTATGGAGCAACAAGTTGAAAGCAGAAAAAAAAAAATTGAAGAAAGTTTAGTTTATAAGACAAATAAGAGATATATAGACTTTTTAAAGAAAATCTTTCACCTTCCCTCGTTGATTCCCCTATTTCCCCATGACTCCCGTCCTAAACCCATACCCTCAAACAAAATTTTTTTTTTTTCCTCACTTAACTTTTGGTCACTTAACTCTCTTAACCCTCAATCCAAGTATACTCTTAGTCTTTTTTTTCTATTCTACAATATTCAAGAAATACATACTCCAATTCCAAGTAGAATTGGATTCTAAAGCATTGACTATGTTGGAATTTTGTAACCTTACTATGTTAGGAGATTATTCATTTTCATTGAAGCTTAAATTAAATCCTTTGTTACCCCAATAGTTTTAGGTGACTTTACATGGAGAGCTACAACCATCACAACAGTATAAACTAATGTTGACAATAGCTGGACTGTATATTAGATGCATGTTCGCAGTTGCTTTCGGCGCTGTCAGATCTGTCGACAGTCTTCACTTTCGGCGGGGGCGCATGAGATTCATGCGGTGTTGTCAATATGCAACACGATGTTGTGTTTGCACACAGGACTCTGCGACCTAGATTTTGTAGGATTTAGTCAGCCAGTACATATGCGCTCTAGGTGTTGGTTTGCTCTATAAATATAGCTCAAATCCGTTCATCTAAAGTGATGGAAAAACATAGAGAGATGGAGAACCACAGCGTCCAACAAGTGTATGCGACAGAGAGCAGCAGCAGCCGTCACTTATGCGCCTATGAGTAGGTTACTCAATCTTTGAGTTTCCAAGTCTTCCAGAGGTGATCCAAAGCGTTTCAGAAGTTCATTTGTGAACTTGCTAGTAACTGGGAAGATCGCATCTACGGTGAATCTTGCTTTGAACATCGGTGACCAGTTCACCCCAGCAAGGAGATAGTATTATGTTTTCTTGTATTTTATTCTATCTTATTGCAGTGTATGTGAACGCAAGGAGAGAACATTTTTTCTGTTTGTTGGTGTATTTTACATTTTCCTTAAATTAGTTTGTAACCTGTTTCATTATGCTTCTCTTGTGTTAGGATCAAGTAGAGAGCAGACTATGTGTCTTGCGTGAATCTCTAGTCCCACTCATGATCTCTCTACTTTTGATTTGTCTTCGAGACTAACAATCTCAAAGTAAGATCTGAGTAAGATGGAGACTAACCGTTCAAGCCTTCTCAATACAAGTTTTCATAAACCTGAAAAGTTTGACGGTGAACACTATATGGAAGAGTAAGATTTCTTTGAATCTTTAACTTGTCAATGTTGGCTATGTATTGACAGATCCAGAACTTACCATTTTTCAAGATGGACGTGAACTTGCTATCGGCGTCCCAATAACAAAGCATAACAAGTGGAAGAAAGACATCGACTCTGCAGGTTGTTGATTCTGAATGCTATGGACGACTCGATGGCGGAGCCCTACAACAAGAAAAGAAAATTAGTAATGATTGAAAATCTCCTAGAGAAGCACTAAAAAATTGATGAGAAGATGTCAAAATTTTATCTCATTGAAAAGTTCTTCACCATGCACTTTGAAGATGAGAAGTTGATGCTGACACAAGTTAAAAAACTTCTAAAATTGCAACAGAAACTAGAAGAATAGGGCATGAAACAAGAAGACAAGATCGTGTGGGTATGATAGTCACCAAAATTCGTCCTGGCTAGATCAAGTTCAAGAATGACATGTACTACATAAAGATGGAAATCCAGCTTGAGGATCTCCTGCATTGGTTTCATATTGAAGATGAAACTAGAGGACAGTTGAAGGTGGACTCCTTGTCCAAATAGTTGGACAAAGCCAACATGGTATAGTCCGGTGATCATAAGGGAAAGCAAAAAGCTCCCTACAAGAACAGAAGAAGAGGACGTTAAGCAGCTTAAGGTTAAGTCAGCTTCTTTCAAGCCAAAGCTGAAGTCAGACATGATGCTACAACTATGGTAAGAAGGGTCACTTCAAGAAGGACTACAAGTCCAAGTCCAAACCAAAAGAGGAAGATAAGCTTAAATTAATTGCTATGATTGAACATGTTGAGTAACATAGCGTGAATACTGACTGGTGGGTTGGACTGGTACATCCTGTCATATGTTCTCAAGAAAAGACTTGTTTACCAAATACGAGCTTACTTAAGAGAAGGTCTTTATGGCGAATAAGACTCAAGCTAAAGTTCATTGGATGAAGAAAGTGGAGTTGAAGCTAACTTCGGATAAGTCACAAACAATTGAGAATGTGAAACACGTGCTGATAATTACCAAGAACCAGATGTCAGTGAGTCGGTTGTGTAAGGCGGACTTGAGGATGGACATCAATTCTGGTCAGATAGTGATATACTATAAAGGAGCATATCAAAGCTTTTTGTAGTGAATGGATGTTTAAACTATAGCTTGTAACTTCATCTGAAAGCTTTAATATAGTTTCTTCTTTTGATTCTCTTGTTGTGGCATAATAGACTAGGGCATGTGCATTGTAAAAGAATTAACAAGATGTCTAGTTTAGACCTAATTACCAAATATGGGAGTTAGGAGGTGGAATAATTTGAAGTATGTGCATAAATGAAGATCGTTAGGATGTCGTTCAGAAGAGTGAATAGGACATAGATCTTCTGGAGTTGATGCACTCTGATATCTGTAGCTTCAAACAATTCTCTACGGAAGTCAGGATGAAGTTTTATTACTTTTATCTACGATTTCTCGAAATACATGTTTGTATATCTTCTCAATTTGAAAGATAAATTATTCGATAAATTCAAAGACTTCAAGGCTGAAGCTGAACGTCAAATCGGTCAATAATTCAATAAACCCAAAAGTGATCAAGGCATAGAGTATCATTCTCTGCAAAGAACATGTAATTGTCAATGAAATGACTGCTCTATTTTCTCCCCAATCTAATGGAGCAGGAGAAGGAAGAACATGACGTTGAAATAAATGATGAATTCAATGCTATTGACGGCATGACTTCCAACATGCTATTGGAGAGAAGCATCACTTACGGCTACATTCATTTTGAATAGTGTTTCGCAACATATGACATTACTTCTCATGAAATCTGGTTAAAGGTCAGACCCAACTTGAATGTCATTTGAATGTGGGGGTACTTATCGTACGTGTAGATTCCGGACATCGAAATTTAGAAGTTCAAGATGGGGACCACGAAGATCATTTTTCTAGGCTATGCTGATAAGAGTGATGTTTGGAGAATACTTAATATCAAATCAAATCATATCATGGAATCTCAGGACGTGAAGTTTTTGAAGACAAGTTTGCTAAGGACAAAACATTATTCTCGCAGATGTTCTAGAGAATATTATTTGTTCTGAAGAAGCGAATACTTCCAAAGAAGCTGCAGTCCAAGAAAAAATTTTCACAGAAGAGACAACATTGAACCAAAACTCGTTGAGCCACTAGTAAAGCGAGTGACAAAGCCAAAGGAATTTAGAGATGACTTTGTTACCTATCAATAGAAGCTGATCCGCTTACCTATGATGAGACAATGAAGACCAGAAATGCTATTTTTTGGAAGGAGCCTGTTAATAACGAGTTTGACTCCATAACTTTCAATAACGCATGCAAGTTGGTTGATCTGCCTAGAGGATCTAAATCCATCAGATATAATGGATCTTCAAGAATAGGACGAGGGCTGATGGAACTTTTATAAGTTCAAAGCCAAGCTACTAGCGAAGGGGTTCTCTCATAAGCAGGTGATCGACTACTTTGACACGTATACTCCCCTAGCAAGGATGACTACTATCATAATGCTAATTGTGTTAGTTGTTATCCATAAACTGATTATTCGTCACATGAATGTGAAGTACAACATTTCTGAATGAAGAATTGACAAAAAAAATCTACATACAATAGGTACAAGGATTTGTAGTCAAGAGTCTTGAAGACAAAATCTGCAAGTTGGTAAGTTCTCTGTACGGCCTGAAGCAAACTCCCAAATTATGGAATGAGAAGTTTGATAAAGTCATCAGATCAACATCTACAGGGTCAGCAAGACAGATAAGTATGTTTACACCAAGTTCGCTGAGGATAAAAGGGTGATCATTTGTCTATGTGGACGATATGTTGATCCTGGGTATGGATCTAGAATATATCATGAAGACGAAGAAGTTCATATCGTCCAAGTTTAGTATGAAGGACATGGAAGAAGCTGATGTTATCTTGGAGATTAAGATAATTCAGACGGAAGCTAGACTAACTCTATTGTAAGCTCACTACGTGAAAAAGATGCTCACATGTTACGGATATCAGGATATGCTAGGGAATGATACTCCTCACAAGTATGACAATAAGCTGAAGCCAAATTCAAGAGAAAGCGTCAGACAATTTATATACTCGAGCGTTATTGGGAGTTTGATGTATGCTACGAATACCACCAAGTCTGACATAGCTTTCGATGTAGGAATGCTAAGTCGGTTCACGAAAAATCTAGCGATTGAACATTAGAAAGTAGAGAAAAGAGTGATAAGATATCTCAAGATGACTTAGAAATTTGCACTACACTATAATTATTAACCAGCAGTGGTAGAAGGCTTCAATGATGCCAGTTGGTGCCCAGAAGAAGAGTACGAGGGGTCCGCAGAAGGATATGTCTTCTCCATGGGAGATGCTGCTATATCGTGGAAGTCAAATAAGCTGACCATGTTCTTTCACTTATCTACGATGTTTGAGTTCTTTGTAGTGTTTCCTACAATCGATGAAGCAAAATGACTTTGGAAGCTCATGTTTGATCTTCCAGTGGTTGGTGCACAGATTTCTGCATACTGTTATATTGCGATAGCCAAACGATTGCAACGTTGGTACCAAATGATCTCTTCAATGGCAAGAAAAGAACTATACAACTATGACACATGTCACTGAATGATCGTATCAAAGGTGGCATTATTGTTGTCACGCCCCGATTCATAGAGTCATTTATTCACATACTTTATCTCTTGGAATCGATCGTCCTCGCTTGGGCGTGATGCCGTACAAGTCTGGTATTGTACTTGTACAAGACAAAGATGGTACATAATCGATTATTCTTCAAATAGGAAACATCGCAGCGGCAGAAGCAGATAAATTGAATCTAATGAGGACAATCTTTCTCATTGAATAGAAGTAAATTACTTTTTTATAGCAGCGAAGATAAAAGGACAACTTGAAGTCACACAGAGACATATAGAACTTTATTCTCTTTATTGATAATTGAAGAAGAGTACAAGACTTGTATTGAAGTACAATGATTACAGCACATCTCACTTTACAATGGAAACCAACTGAACAATGCTATACAGCTTACATTTGATATTTGGATACAATGGATTACAACTCGATACACTGACTTGGCTTACAATCTCATTGGTACAACTGATTACAATGTTCCATACATTATGCCCTTTATAAACAGAAGATCATCTTGTACAAGGAGAGCTTCTGTATGCCCAACAAATCTTCGATGCCGCGGGACCAATCCAGCTAATCTTCGTGTGTAGAACATTCCAAGCACGAGCACCTGCCCACAAAACGTGGGTCAGTACATCATCTATGTACTGGCGAGCAGAATCCAACTCACTCGCATAAACCAACATTTTAAGTGATCATTTAAGCAAGCATTTATTAGAATGATCTTTCTAATTAGGGCCTAGCATCAGTTTACAGTTCATGGGCAATTATCAGAGTGAAACATGTAAACATTATTCTTAGTAACATTCATGTGGACTATCATTAGCATTCTTGGTGTTATCATGCAAAGGCATCATTGAGGCATACTAAGTATTATCATGAAAAGGCATCATTGAGGCATCATTAGCATTAACATCTTAAACATGTTATAACAGTTCTTACTTCAAGCATTCCTTAGCATGTATGTTGTGTTTGAGCATTGATTATAGCATGGCATCTTTCTAGCATACTGAATTTAACATGTTAAGCAGGATCTCATACTGAAAGGCTACATACAGCACCATTTTCTTATTTGGAACGTAAGCATGCAAGTTAAACCAACACATATATTAGATTATCACATTTAAGTGACTTCTTACCGATAGCCGACTCCCTTATACCTGCATCAAATACAGGTTCGCAGATATACTTACTCTGCCTGCATAAGACATTCATTAGCATGCATCCTGACTACATGATCAATGGTGTTTAACCATACGAACGTTGCCATATAGGTCTTCATTGGTAATGCGATGACTCCAGAGAAGGTAGCTAGCCCCAAAGGATGCCTCGCAAAACCCGTGCCCCTACTGGCACGCCAATGTTTTCTTCTAGGCCGGATCGGTCGCCCTAACGTCCCGGGGTACCATCCGAGAAAACATATCCCCATCACTTATGCATAAGTTGTCCTATGACCATGCGAATGCGTGTCCGACTCAATCGTGCACATAAAATGCATGGTAAAATATTGAAGTAAAGACAACAGTGCATCATCATTCATCTCATTCAAGTCATGTTCAATGACTTATTCATTTCCATCATTACCATCATTTCATTTGGTGATCTTAACGATCCCAAGCCTCATCAATTCTCATTCATTGCTTCATTGCAACATTTCTCATTATGTTCCTTCTAAGAGGAACAACAGCATTCATTCATTTCAAAGGGACCTGCAGCATTTCATTCATTTCATAGGGACAATAGCATATTTAATTCTTTCTCATGTATCATTCATGCAGCATCTCATTACTCAAGTGATTCATTCATTTCATCAAGATTAAGCATAAGGGACATTATTGATTCATTCTTAGGCATCATGTTACATTAGCAGTTTAAGTGTGATTCGTTCAGCAAATATCAAAGTTCATGTGTTATTCATTCAATGATTTCCAGCATATGCATCTCTATCGATTAGGCAACTAAAGCATCGCGTCACAATTATTCAACATTCAAGGTAAGAGACATTAGGGACATACTCAAAGCATTACGTTATTCCATTTCTTAAGCATGCAGGAATAAGGAGGAAGCAGGACAGTTCTACTTGCCTTATATACGGTCTTCCTGCTCTAATCCCACTAAGCGTAGCTCCACCAGCGAGCCACATTCCAATACCCATTCTGTCTAGCCAGCTAAGAAGACTGCATCAGTCTCAATTCTCCTGATCTCCAACATAAGTCACGGTCCAACATTCTGATCCCATCCAACAAGCCAACCAAATGCCTCGTACGGAGCGGGGCATTACATAATATACCACTCAGAAAAAGTTTTGTCCTCGAAACTTAAGGAAACAACTCATCTACTAGATTCACTTAATCACAATGAGTTACTCGTTCAGCTTCAATTCAATATTCATTTCAGCCCACTTAATCATTTCAAATAGTTATCCAACTGTATCGTTTTAATCCATCAACGATTCATTCTATGTTTCTCTTTTTCAAATACTTACCACTTCTTATTGATTCACAAACATTTTCCTTGCATTCTATCTTGGTCGTAACACATCACTTCGTTTGGATCTATACACATATTTCAGGCGTCCCCAAAACATATGTATTTCAGCCAAAGTCTGTGCTAGTACGATAAATTCTTTCCACAATATTATTTCAGTTGCAACCTATCACTTCGGCTGGATCCATACACATATTTTAGGCGTCCCCAAAATATATGTACTTCAGCCAACTTCCATGATAGTATAATTCGATCAGCCACAATACAACTCTCTTTCCCAAATCCGACTTAGCATCCTTTCAATTGACTTTATTACTTCATTCACTAGTCACAATTACTATCTTCCAGGCCACAACACTTTACATCAGGGACAACTTGGTTAAGCTCTCTATCCGAGCATAATATTTCTAGCATTCAATCAAGGGTCAATCTTAGAGCTAATCACATCAAGAGTTCACAACATGCAATCATATTTCTTTTCGAATCCAACAATATTTCTCACCGAGGCAATCCAACTTTTCTAAATGATACAATCCGACATCAACCAACTATCGATTATCCGATCCAACATTCCCGTCATGAGCAGTCAATTTCATCCCATATAATAATTCACTTTCTGATGCATACAACTCAAGTCTCATCCCACGATTCCATTTCCCGCTATAGGCCGACATATAATCCTCAAGGGTCAAACATCTCTAAGGTTCATATTGGAGCATACATACAACATATCACTCTTAGGTCGTACTCATCACCATCTCTCGTTTAATGCCACAAGGTCATTCTATGGGTTGCCAACAGCCATCTAGTATTTGGTCCAGTCTCAATGGTTAGCTATACCGACAGCTATACCTAATCATCCAGGTGACTTCCCTAGAGTGGACGACTACTAGGGTTACACTAGTTTCTTATTCTTAGGGCCAACAAGCAACCAACAGTTCTAAGGCACACTACCCAAACATATGGGTTTCAACTCAGGCCGAATAATGAATCTCCAATTGGGCTAAGCCAGCAATTGGTAACTCATCAACTGGTCGCTAGGGTCAAGTCTATCTATCCAGGATCTTCCTCAAGAAAATAATTTCCACAGAGGCTCATTCTAGACTTACCCAATGATCGACTAAGATCGCTCTATTAACATTACGGTCAATTCCCAATCCGACATACGATTCTCCTCGTTCTAATAATCCATCAAGTAAAATTCCCAACGATTCAATTACTATTCCAATTCCTTTGTATCCACATAAACCCATAACCAAGGTTAACCATTCAAGGGTCATCGATTCCGATAGTTTTAACATAACTATAGAATCATACTATTCGGTCTGTATGACAAGATTGTACCACTAAGTCATAAGCCAACAATCTATATCCCAACCAACAATCACCTATACCGACATTATCCAACACATTTGAAATTTCTTGTTCCCATTCGTTTCTCAATCATCAAACTCTCTTACGGGCATTCTTAAATTTCGTTCCTTTTCCAGCCATCAAAATTTATATGGACATTCTTAAAATTCTCTACCTCAAGGGTCGAGTGGTTCATTCCATTCAATCTGATAATTCATGTATTATTTAACCATCCTCTATGCAACACAAGGATTCAGGGTTGCTACTTGTCACTTTTCTAGTACACTTCAATTCCTCAGCATTCACGAACATATGTAACGAC
This sequence comes from Iris pallida, assembly GCA_029216955.1. NCBI lineage: Eukaryota > Viridiplantae > Streptophyta > Magnoliopsida > Asparagales > Iridaceae > Iris > Iris pallida. The sequence continues at coordinate 51,328 of JANAVB010035587.1, forward strand.
TATCCTTTGGTGATCAAGATGGATTAACATCTATTACACCATAGGGTCAAGGCACAAATCTCTAATATTCCTTTGGTTCATCGACAATATTCTAAAACTTTCAGCTACGCAACTAACTTTGTATTAGCCACATTTAATTTACATCCAACCAATCGAAGTCAACATTCAGATGTTCTAAGCCACATCATTCTCTAGCCAAATCTATTTATCCATAGCATACTAACTGTCTCACTAGTCTGAGTCATCACTCGACTAACCAATTTCTAACCAAAGCTACCTGTTACAATTCCGACGATCTCGCTACCCAACATAGCATAACCGTCAAGGGACACTTGAGTCATCTAGCAACAATACATGACTTCCAGCTAAGTCTCGGCACTACCCAATACCCACAGATAGTCTCCTTGCTATCCTATGGAAAGGGTCAACAAACATCTCGTTCTGAGGTGGTAGAGGCAATATACCACTCAGAAACGAAGCCATCCTTAAACAATACCAACTCAATCTATTCCGAACATTCGTGATTTATAATGATCACAATGCTCAACCAACATCTCGGGGTCTCAATATCACAAGCCAACATTCTTAGGGTCTCAAAAGCAGTAGCCAGCACACATGAGTCAATTCATCAATTCTGTTGAACTCATCCCTCAATTATTCCATTCACAATTCTTTTCCAACATCACATAAAATTCTCAACTTGTTACAGCATACATAGCCACTTTCTTCTATTCCCACAATTCCAAACAACATTCACAATATAGCATACTATGGCATCGAGTCATTGTTGGGTTATTTGTGTCCAAACCAACAATAATCATTCATTTAGGGGTATCACAATATATATAGACTTATTGTATGGAACATCCAGTGAGCAGCCAAGAGGGTCAACGAACTTTCAGACATAAACAACATAGGATGATTACCGAACAACAACAGTATAATCGCGGAAGCAATCTTGGTTAATCGCCGATGCAACTTTGATTAAAATGAATCAAAGAAGAGACCAAGGACGTAAAGCCGTGCTCTGATACCAATTTGTCACGTCCCGATTCATAGAGTCATTTATTCACATACTTTATCTCTTGGAATCGATCGTCCTCGCTTGGGCGTGATGCCGTACAAGTCTGGTATTGCACTTGTACAAGGCAAAGATGGTACATAATCGATTATTCTTCAAATAGGAACACATCGCAGTGGCAGAAGCAGATAAATTGAATCTAATGAGGACAATCTTTCTCATTGAATAGAAGTAAATCACTTCTTTATAGCAGCGAAGATAAAAAGACAACTTGAAGTCACACAGAGACATATAGAACTTTATTCTCTTTATTGATAATTGAAGAAGAGTACAAGACTTGTATTGAAGTACAATGATTATAGCACATCTCACTTTACAATGGAAACCAACTGAACAATGCTATACAGCTTACATTTGATATTTGGATACAATGGATTACAACTCGATACACTGACTTGGCTTACAATCTCATTGGTACAACTGATTACAATGTTCCATACATTATGCCCTTTATAAACAGAAGACATCATCTTGTACAAGGAGAGCTTCTGTATGCCCAACAAATCTTCGATGCCGCGGGACCAATCCAGCTAATCTTCGTGTGTAGAACATTCCAAGCACGAGCACCTGCCCACAAAACGTGGGTCAGTACATCATCTATGTACTGGCGAGCAGAATCCAACTCACTCGCATAAACCAACATTTTAAGTGATCATTTAAGCAAGCATTTATTAGAATGATCTTTCTAATTAGGGCCTAGCATCAGTTTACAGTTCATGGGCAATTATCAGAGTGAAACATGTAAACATTATTCTTAGTAACATTCATGTGGACATATCATTAGCATTCTTGGTGTTATCATGCAAAGGCATCATTGAGGCATACTAAGTATTATCATGAAAAGGCATCATTGAGGCATCGTTAGCATTAACATCTTAAACATGTTAAACAGTTCTCACTTCAAGCATTCCTTAGCATGTATGTTGTGTTTGAGCATTGATTATAGCATGGCATCTTTCTAGCATACTGAATTTAACATGTTAAGCAGGATCTCATACTGAAAGGCTACATACAGCACCATTTTCTTATTTGGAACGTAAGCATGCAAGTTAAACCAACACATATATTAGATTATCACATTTAAGTGACTTCTTACCGATAGCCGACTCCCTTATACCTGCATCAAATACAGGTTCGCAGATATATACTCTGCCTGCATAAGACATTCATTAGCATGCATCCTGACTACATGGTCAATGGTGTTTAACCATACGGACGTTGCCATATAGGTCTTAATTGGTAATGCGATGACTCCAGAGAAGGTAGCTAGCCCCAAAGGATGCCTCGCAAAACCCGCGTCCCTACTGGCACGCCAATGTTTTCTCCTAGGCCGGATCGGTCGCCCTAACGTCCCGGGGTACCGTCCGAGAAAACATATCCCCATCACTTATGCATAAGTTGTCCTATGACCATGCGAATGCGTGTCCGACTCAATCGTGCACATAAAATGCATGGTAAAATATTGAAGTAAAGACAACAGTGCATCATCATTCATCTCATTCAAGTCATGTTCAATGACTTATTCATTTCCATCATTACCATCATTTTATTTGGTGATCTCAACGATCCCAAGCCTCATCAATTCTCATTCATTGCTTCATTGCAACATTTCTCATTATGTTCCTTCTAAGAGGAACAACAGCATTCATTCATTTCAAAGGGACCTGCAGCATTTCATTCATTTCATAGGGACAATAGCATATTTAATTCTTTCTCATGTATCATTCATGCAGCATCTCATTACTCAAGTGATTCATTCATTTCATCAAGATTAAGCATAAGGGACATTATTGATTCATTCTTAGGCATCATGTTACATTAGCAGTTTAAGTGTGATTCGTTCAGCAAATATCAAAGTTCATGTGTTATTCATTCAATGATTTCCAGCATATGCATCTCTATCGATTAGGCAACTAAAGCATCGCATCACAATTATTCAACATTCAAGGTAAGAGACATTAGGGACATACTCAAAGCATTACGTTATTCCATTTCTTAAGCATGCAGGAATAAGGAGGAAGCAGGACAGTTCCACTTGCCTTATATAACGGTCTTCCTGCTCCAATCCCACTAAGCGTAGCTCCACCAGCGAGCCACATTCCAATATCCATTCTGTCTAGCCAGCTAAGAAAGACTGCATCAGTCTCAATTCTCCTGATCTCCAACATAAGTCACGGTCCAACATTCTGATCCCATCCAACAAGCCAACCAAATGCCTCGTGCGGAGCGGGGCATTACAATTGTAGTGATTAATGTTTGGAGTTAGAAGAATCTGGCGGATCCATTCAGAAAATGGCCTCAAGCGTCAGGTGGTCAAAGGCACAATAAAAAAGTTTGTCTTGAAGAAACTCTGTTATTGTGTTTGGACAATTCTACCATTAAGTTTTATGCTATTAGTTTAGAGAAATATATTAGGCATCTAGATTTTGGTTCAAAGGATAACTACTAACCGTAAAAATATCAGGTACAATGGTTCTTCGGGATTGTTGGGATATTATCCTTCCACTGTAGTCTACTAGTAGTTCTTATGAATAAAACATGTCTTGTAAGATGATGACTATTAGCCTTAATGAGTTCTCATTGAAGCTTAAATTACTTCCTTTGTTACCCCCATAGTTTTAGGAGACTTTACATGGTGAGCTATAACCATCGCAACAATATAAAATAATATAGACAATAGCTGAATATTGTACATTAGATTCCTCAATTGTTTCTCAATCAAATTAGGCCGATGTGATTATGTAGTCGGGCACGAATTTTGGACGTATCAACTAGGGGTGTGCATTGGTCGGTGGTCGTCCTATTTGGCCACAACCGAAGCCAAACCGAAGTTAATCGGTATGGAAATAATCACAATCGAACCTAACCAACTAACTGGCTGGTTCGATTTTGGAATCGACAGACTTGGTTCGGTTCGACTGACTGATTTTGATAGCAGGAAAAAAGGACTGCCTTTAATTTGGGTATTGTTGCATATTTTGTGGTGTGGAACTCCAGTTACTAACAGTCAATCACATGAAAAAAGGACTGCCATCAACTTTTGTGTGGTCCTATATTTGTATGGCTAATTTATTAACTGTGTGGAACTTCAATTGGAAAAAAAAATAAGCAACTGTCAAATGCCAACCAACAGCCTAGCATAAACCATTCAGTTTCAAATTTCAAAAGTCAGTACCCAATATAATGAAGAAGGTAAATATTCATAAAATCCATTCAGCAAAACAATAAAAATACTATTCCGGAGCCATAGGTTTGAAAAAATTGGAGAGAGAGAGAGGGAGGTGGGGTGGGGGTGGGCGCGGGGGGGGGGGGGGGGGGGGGGGGGGGGGAGAGAAATGGGACTTAGAGACTAGAGCCGCTCGCACGTGGGGAAGAAAAGTTTACTTTTCTTTTAATTTACTGTCGAGTGCTCGTCTCAATAATTTAACACTCTCCCCCCCAACCGGTCCAACCCAACCCTACTATCTAACACACATAGGGTTCAGTTTAGCTCTGTTTTAAATGACTTTTGGAATAACCAAATATGTCAGTCTAGTCGAACAATCCGACCGAACCATTGGTTCGGTTTGATTTGGTTCGATTTGGTCTATATAACTTAAATGTGCACAACCCTAGTATCAACCGCGATTTGCCATCCTAGCCATGACATTTGTGATACGTCTCACACCGAGTAATACGGAAAATATAATATTTTTGGAGACTTAGGATTTGAAGCTTAACAATGTATGACTCGCTCTAATCATTCCTCTCTATACATTATACAGCCAACTTTTTATATCAACATTCTTACGGTTCAATTTGCTTTCAAACTAGTACAAATTTTGCATTTGCTAGACAACTAATACAAGTATAGAACTTGGAAAAAGAAGTACAGGTAGGAGCTGTTGTTACTTTCTCGAGATCATCAAACTAAAAGTGTACCGAACCATCATCGACCTCCGGAGAGCTCAAACATATGGCTAACTGACGACGAGGACGACATCGTATAATCGTCGAAACCATCCTTCTGTATCAGTGACAAAATGCCGATCTCGTATAAGCCGGTGGAAGATCGGGCATTGCTGAATCCCCATCCAAGAAGTGCATAACTTGTCGCATTGTCGGTCTCGCGTCCGGACTCGGGTGCGAACACAACAAACCGAGCTTGAGCACAGTCTCCATCTCCCCACCGGAAAAATATCTCCTGCCAGTCTTGGATCCCCCGTCGCGAGCAGCGTCCCCCTCTTCCAGTTCTCCAACACCCAGTCAAGGAGCAGCACTTGCTGCCCTTCCGCGCTAGGATCCACCGGCTCCTCCCGCAGGCCACTTCTAGCAGGAACGCTCCGAAAGCGAACACGTCGGTCTTGGTGGTCGCCTTCCCGGTCTTCGCTAGCTCCGGTGCGAGATATCCCATCGTCCCCATGATATGCGTGGTGTGGGCATCGGTTCCGTGATCGTACAGTCTCGCCAGGCCGAAATCTCCGAGCCGGCCGTTCAGTTCGCTGTCAAGCAATACATTGCTGGCCTTGATATCGCGGTGGACGACAATCTGCTCCCAGTCCTGGTGCAGGTACAGTAGGCCCGCCGCCACGCCTTTTATGATTCGGAACCTCTGCGCCCAGCTGAGAGCAGGCCTGGTTTCGTGGTACAGGAAGCTGTCGAGGCTGCCGTTGGGCATGTAGTCGTAGACCAAGAGGAGCTCCCCCTTGCGGCGGCAGTAGCCCAGTAGCTGCACAACGTTCCGATGTCGGAGCTGGCCGATGCTCACGATCTCCGCTACGAACTCCTTGATCCCCTGTCTTGATTCGTGAGAGACTCGCTTGACCGCAACTTCGACGTTGGTGCTCGGCAGCACGCCTTGGTAGACCCTCCCGAAGCCTCCGCTGCCAAGCAGCGTCTTGTCCTTGAATCCCTTGGTAGCTCGGAAGAGCTCTTTGTACGAGAACCGGTGCGGCCCGTACTCCTGCTCCCAGTCTTCCAGTAGCTCTGCGTACTTGTTCCTCTCTCACTAACCATACAACAGTAGCAACCGCCAGCAGCGCGAACGCGCACGAGACCAGCGGCAGCCATATCGCGAGTTTCTGCAGCTTGTGCTTGCTGTCTAACCGAGGGAGTGGCGGGAGCTGGGCGTAGTCAAGGGGCTCGGCCATTCCGTTCATCTTGAAGCTCCACCCGAGCACGCAGTGAGTAGTGAGCGAAATACCGTTGGCCGAAGAGAACCCGACGTACATCAAGTCCGTCACCACGCTCGAGAGATCGATGGTCGAGGACAACAAAGGCTTGCTCGGTTTAGGCGTCGGTACAGGCGCCATAGTAACACTCAATCGCATGTCTCCGCCGTCGTAATCCACCCATATCTGCATCGGCACGCCGCTCGCAAGGGTCAGATTCTGGAACGCACCTGTGCTATCATCGTAGTAGTAGCCGGGGGTCGAATTGGCCGACTGGAGGCTGTTGACGTCGATACCGACGTGGTTGTTGTTGATGTCTTGAAACTCCGCATTCTGACTGTTGTCGAGCTCGATGCCCAGAACATGGTTGGTCGCATTTCCGTTGTCGCTAAAATTGAACAGTCCCAAGTACTGGTTCGGGAGCGCGGTGGAGAAGTCGGTGGTGGGTGACACGACGAAAACTAGCCCTAGGCCACGGATAAAACTGTACTTGGGGATTATTGCGAAGACGAAAGTGGTAGAGAACGATCGAGCTGTACCCGGAGCAGTGTCAGACTTGAACTTGAAGGGCTTGGGGTGGAAGGCGTGCCCTTCCTCGTGAAGAGACCTATTGGTCAGCACGAGGAGGCCGTCGGGCGCGACCGACGCGAAGCCGTCTAGGCTCAAGTTGGTGCCGCGGAATCCGTTGAACACGAAGGAACCATCTTCTCTAGAGGATACAAAGCTCAGGATGACAAGTATGGACAATGTCTTGAGCAGCCTAGATGCCATCTTTGCTCCTAACGGCTTTTTTTTCCCTCCTACTTCTTCTTTCTTGCTAGTTAACAGAATTATTGCTCTGCTACTGCATCAATTCACGATTAAGAACATGTACGAACAATGTTGTCATTGTTGAGAATGACATGTTCAAATCGGTAGGTTTGATTTAAAGAAGATAGCCAATCTATTTGGTCCCCATGACAGAGACACGGTCCATTCACATGGAAATTGCTAACGCTGGGACTCTGCCATGACCATAAATTTTAGCATTGAATGTTCTGTGGCCCAGAGTGCGTATTATGGATGGGAGCTGTTGGATTAATAAGCTCCGTACTGGAACGAAAAGGTGCAAATTGTTTAAGAGATGGTGACAGAAGTGGAAAATAAATTACAGAAACTAAATCGTCAAAATCACAACAAGTGTTATACAAACACAACCAAATTTTGATATAAAAAATTATTGGGAAAAAAAAACTATGGAATAATAAAAAATTTATAGGTTGGGAACCCCATCCACTCCAACAAAATTTTCTCTTCACAACTAGGTGGAGGAACTCGTCATCCCGACGATCCGCCTGTAATACTCAAATTTTTTCCTTGGTAAAACCTTCGTGAGCATGTCAGCTCCATCGTCATTAGTATGGACCTTCTCAAGCGTCGCATCCTTTTCTCAACCACATCTCATATCCAATGATTCCGAGTCTCAAGATGCTTGGACCGACTTTGAAATGTCTGATTCTTCACAAGGTGAATAACACTTTGACTATCGCAAAGCAAACTAAACTACTCTTGTTTTAGTCTCACTTTCTGCACAACTTCTTCATCCACAACAACTCCTTGTAAGCCTCTGTCGCCGCAATGTACTTTGCCTCTATCGTCGACATGGCAACACACTTCTGCAATCGCGACTGCCACGATACTGCTCCACCAACCCATCATCATATAACCCAAAGTCGATCGACTCGTGTCAACATCTCCAGCCAAATCAGCGTCGGTATACCCAATCAGCTTCGGCTCATCACCACCAAAAGAAAGTCTCCAATCGGCAGTGCCCTGAAGGTATCGTAGGATCCACTTAATCGCACTCCAATGTACCTTCCTGGATTGAAAATATATTTGCTAACTGTGCAAATTACGTGAGCGATGTCTGGCCTCGTACACACCATAGCATACATGAGACTTTTCACAGTTGAGGCATATGGAACCCGTTCCATATCTTCCTTCTCGTTCTCGGTAGATTGACACTGCTCCTCAGTGAACTTAAAGTGAGCAGCAAGGGCACTACAAAATTATGGTAATTTAGCGATTAACCAGGCGACTAACCTATTTTAGTCGCTAATGAGACGAGTAACTAGAGATTAATTTTGAAGTAATTGACAATTTAGTTTAATGAACAAAATAGTTCATCGCAATATTCAGTCTCTAGTGGGTCGATAAATTTATGAAATTATTAAGCGACTGAAATTTTTTGCTGCTAAGTAGTCGGTAATATCTTCATTATATTGCCAGCTTTCTAGCGACTAAAAGTTCAGTGGCTAACCAAAGCCTAAACCAATATTTTTCCCCTAAGTTATAGTTCTCCTCCCACAAACCTAAATTATTTTCACAAAATTTTTTCCTCCTCCTCACAACTCAGGCGACACCCCAGGCTTCCCTCCTCCTCACAACTCAGCACGGGCTCCCTTCCATCCGCTGTCCACACGGGCTCCCCGTCGCCCCACCGTCCTCTGTCCGCAACTGCGCCCCCACCCCCCTCCGCTTGGTCGTCCGTTGTTTGCATTGGCGCCTGACGGCCTGCCGCCCACACCGAAGCCCCGTCGCCCATATTCGACCTCCACTACCAAAATACAGTCAATTAGCGACGGGTTTAGCGACGGATACTTTCCGTCGTAATTAGCGACGGATTTACGACAAATCACCGACGGAATACCGACAATAAGCCGATATTTTTTATTTTTATTTTGTTCGCGAATTCGTCGCTATGGCGTCAAATATTTATCCGTCGCTATGCAGTCGACTATTTGACGGGATAATATCTGTCGCTACACCGATGTTATTATCCGTCGCTAAATATACGACCCAGACTTAAATTGAAACAACGAAGGGAACTTTTTATTCCCCCAAATTTCACTCTCTCTCCTCTCTCTCTCTTTCCTGCGGCTCTCGGCGATCGGCACTCCTCTCTCTCTCTCTCTCTCCCGAAGGTAATCCCCCTCTCTCTCTCTCGCGGTGATCGGGGGGGCAGCGGGGTGTAGGGGGGCGGGGCGGCGAGGGGATGTGGTGGCGGGGCTGCGGGGGGCGGCGGGGGGGTTATGGGTGGCGGGAGGCGTGGGCCGGTGGGGTGCGGCAATGGGTTGTGGGTGGCGTGGGGGGCAGCTGGTCGAGGCAGGGGTGTGGGGGGCAGCGGGGGGTGGGGGCGACGAGGGGTTGTGGGTGGCGGGGATGCGGGGGGCGGCGGGGGTTTGTGGGTGGCGGAGGGGGGGACGGCGGGGGTTTGTGGGTGGCGGGGGCTGCAGGGGACGGCAGGGGTTGCGGAGGCTGCGGTGGGGGCTGCGGGGGGCTAGTGTAGGATGTACATTGGTTCCCTCACGTTTGTTCTCTCTTTCCCTATATATATATGTCTATTTATATATATTTATCATTTATATATATTTATATGCAGATTGTGTTTATGTGCTAGTGTCGGATATATATTGGTTTTGGGTGTTAGCTATGTGACATTGATGTGTGGCTTGTCACATAACTATGTGTTTTGGTTATAGGCTTTGTGTAATGCCCCGCTCCGCACGGTACATTATGATGAGTCGTTGACTCGAAGAGTTGCGTTGACCCGATGAAGTATCGATGTGAATCGATGCGAGAGTTACGTTGGCCAAAGGCTATGCCTTTATGCTGGATTACGGATAGTGGTATGGGCGTGATAGGCCAAATCAACCGAGTAGTTCAAAGGAATGGCTAAGTCCGGGAGTTAGCTATGCGATCGAGTTATGGAAGCGAGACGCTTCAATCGGCGAGGCGGCAAGACATATCGGCTTAAGGTGGGCGGGTTCTTGACTCTCTCTCCCTATTCCTTCACATCTAACAAAATATGTTATGGTATGCGTAAGATGTTATCGAGTTAGCGAGCGTGGCTCGGGCGACGGAAGGTCCATGTATGTGTCGAACACTAAGATAGAACATTGAACAATCGAACAATTGAAGCGACGTGCATCAAGTGTACGGGTCACGGTAGGGCAATGATGGTAGAACATTGAAAGACGATATTGAGATGTGCATCATGTGCACGGCTCCGAGAACATTGAATACTAGGCGTAGAACATGGATTACGGCGCTGAACGTGCCCTCTGGCACTTATGCTACAAAAAGACTAAGTAATTACGAAATTATGCTATGAGAATAACTTATGAATGGTACGCGTTGAATACAAGTACGAGATGTCTAAGCCATTGGGCGTCGTGCATAAATATGGATGTGTTGGGGCATAACGCCGACGGAGCTCCCCATATGAATGGTGGATTATGTTTATGAGCGCGAATATGTTTATGGCACGGGAAACCATTTATGGCACGGGAAACCGTTTATGGATCGAGACTATGTTTATGAAACGGAGGATTTGGTTGGAATGTTATGTGTGTTTGCTATGGCGCGTATTGCATGGTCAATGGACTCGGATGGCCCGTGCACGGGTACGGCTTCCCTCGAATGGTTACGCCGGGGCATTGGGACCGTTCGGCCTAGGAGGGAATATGTGTGGTATTTATGGTGCACAACATTCGGACGGATTGCGACCGTCCAGTGCTGTGATAAGTTATGATATCCGTAAGTTTGGGATCCTTCGGATATTGGACTAGCAACCCGTATCGAAGTGATTGTAGGCTTACACATAAGAGATGCCAAGTCCATTACGGTACGAAACACTGTGACCTTCTATATATAGGGACGGTGGGTTGAGATGAGAGCTGGGTGCAGACGCAGGGCCTGCCACCCATTATGCATATGTTTACGTTATGATTGGTCGGTTGCACAAATAGTATGATTGCTTATGTAAGTTCTAACCATGGCAGGCTAGGCAAAGAGGAACGGAGATGTGCACGATCACTATGTTTATGTTCAGATTATGTCTAACTGTATCTGCTGCAGGAACACGGCATCGAACACATTTATAATGAGTTGCTATACGTTGAATATGCTATGAAACCGATCCTAAGGCTAAATAGAAAGATCATAATTAAGATGCATGTTTCATTAAAAGGATTAAGTATTTGGTTTGGGTGCGAGCGGGTCTTGATCAGTACGAAGCGAGGACGAAAGCACTAATCCTCCACTAGTTTATATGCAGGCTCAGGTTATGATCGGCTCGGGGCGGAGCTTGGCTTGGACGTGCCGAGGCATGGAGTCCTTAGCGTTCAAGAGAAGCACCGCATAGGCGTTCGTACTTGCGACATGGAGATGTTCGGCCGAAGACTACTTGGTGGCTATAAAGAGGCATATATGGAACAATGTAATCCTTTGTGAGCTTGAGAGATCATGAGCGTTGTAGCCAATCGACATTTATGTTGGGCTATTCAGAGCCTTTGTAATCTTCAGTTCATAATCAATAAAAGAGATTCTTATGTTTTACTTTGTTTTCCTTCCGCTGCTTATGTTACGAATTTGAGATATTTACTATGTGAACCGTTATCTTGCCTTGTACGAGCGTAACTCCAGGCTCGTGCGGCATCACGCCCCAGCAAGGATATTGATTCGGATGAAATCTAGCGAGGACGAGCGATTTCCCGGATCGCGGCGTGACAAGTTGGTATCAGAGCGGTTCCATCCTTTGGACTGTACATGAATCTCTTTGACCCTCAGTTGCTTCACTATCGAATTCAGTTGACTCTAAGTTGTTTCCGTAACCGCATGGCTCATGGATCTGCTCGACGCTACATTGGATGTTCCATACAATAAGTCTATACTAAGTGCATACATCTGCCACAAGTGTGTCATGACTATCACGCTATCTCCGGGTGCCGTCGGAGAACGTTGGTTGCACGAAGTGCAACGAGTTATGGAGTGTTGGTTGCAAGAAGTGCAACGGATTACGAGATTATGGTTTTTCGAAGTGTAAGAAAGTTGTGAGTCGTTGATTGCACGAAGTGCAACGAATATGGTGATGTTGGTTGCATGAAGTGCAATGGCATGCGTGTTGTTGATCGCACGAAGTGCAAAAATTTATGTGTTGTCGGTCGCACGAAGTGCGAGGAGTTATGTGTTGTTGGTCGCACGAAGTGCGAGGAGATAGTGTGTTGGTTGCACGAAGTACGGCGGATCGTTATGTGAGGCGTTGCGTGTTATGTTGCTATGCGAACGGTTATGTGTTGTAGGTTGCACGGAGTGCAGCAAGTCGTAAATCGTTCGTTGCATCGGTACAACGAGTCGATATGGTATGATGCGTGTTGTATGTCTATGCGGATGGATAGCGATATGTTGTACGGGATTGAGTAAAGACCTTGAGTATCGAGAATGAGTTGTTGCACAAGTTGCAACGAGCGGGATCGAAAAATCGTGGATGCGATAATAACGAGTCGAGTTGAGTAGGCGAACGTTTATGTTGGCCGTATGTCGCGTTGAGATATGAATAAGCGCGAGGTGCGGGTGTGATCGATATAATCACCAAGATACGGTTAGAGTGAATGCGTGACAAACTTGAGCGAACGCTAGAGCTGGGATCAGAAAGATCGTCATATGGGATAGTTGATTGAGAAAGAGATGTCGGACCTATGCGGAATGTGATGTCGAGTAATGACTCGATTTCGAGTGGTATATGCAATACCAATTGTGTGATCGATGCAGTGAGACATTGTATCGATAACGATAGGCTCAATTTCTGAGTTGTATATGGAATACCACTTAGCGATAGCTATGTTAAGCCGGTTGGTGACTTATGATAGGTTACATTGATACGATTTGTTGTTATGATATGTTTGTTTTCAATGGACGAAGTAGTACCGAGACTCTAGTAGGAATGACTTGATAGAAGTTGATGCAAGTATGCCTTGATGAATTGAGTTGAACGATTATGTGCGAAGTCATACCTATGGATGATACGTCGAACGAGGATTCGCTAAGTGTAAGTCGAACGATAAGTTGAGCATAGCGAAGGAATATTACGTGGAGAAAATAGTCGACCCGGTCGAACTTACGTCGAGTAGGTACGAAAAAATTTTGTGAACGAACTTGAGTTAGTACGATGAATCGGTGGCACAATTGGAAGTGCGAGTAGGGATATGAGAATGAATATGTGAATGGGAAATTGTGTCACGATTATGGTGGTTAGTTACAACAGAATGGATCTTGGTACGTGAGACTTGATTCGTATTCGAGTTTGGAAAACGACAGGGATTTCAACGAATTCAAGCTTATGAGAAAGGAAGATGTTCAAGTTATGCATGTCGACGATGGTATTGAGGCGTATCAAAGACGATATGCAATAACTCGGGGATACTTTGATCGAATGAACGAAAATTTTGTTGAGCATTGTTGTTGGATGAATAAGGTGCAAGTTAAGTTGATGTCGATTTGGATGATAATGGTAGGAGTGCTTCGGAGGATTTGAGAGCGAATGGATGTTACTTGGATGAAAACGAAAGTGTCTGGATTGTTTCGAAGATAACCACAATGTTGACATTCTTGTCTTATGCGAGTGCAACTCCAGCATCGCACATGCGTCACGCCAAATTAGGGTGATCATTCCGTGTGAGCGTTGGTATGGTGATTCATCCAGCGGGGATGATCGAACTTACAAGGCATGGAAAATTTGATATGGACTTGTGGTTTGATGCAAAAGTTGTTCGAGGATGGTTTCGAGGAGTATGGAATGTGTCGGACTGTGATTGCGGATAGGTAAACTCGAACCTGAGGCGAGTAGAAGTCGTACGATTAGCAAGATAGTCGACGGTAATGCATAAGTGATTCGAGTAGTAACGACGCGCAAGCGCATGAGTCATTCGAGTAGCAACGGCGTATCAGTTACGCGGGGACTGATAAATTATGGATTGATATGTCGGATTGGATAAAGCCGCATAGGAAATATCGAGAATTGATTTGGCTCCGTGATAGGATAGCATGGTTTGTTGTAACTGTCCCTCGTTGATGATCTTCAATTATCGAGCATAGTTTCGGGGCAGATGACCCTAGAAGACTTGACCGCCAAATCAAATGAATATTGAAGTCCCATAGGATGACCCTAAAGAAGTTGCGTAAGAAGGATAAGGAATGAGGTAGCGCATGTTGAGGATAAGTCTAAGCTAGTGAGTATCAGGTCTCGAAAGTTAGCGAGTACTAGAATCGATATGGTCAAGAAAAGTTATGTTGGATCGAATAGATGTTGAGGAACGTGCTTAGCGTAATGATACGGTAAGGCGATTGCAAGGATTTTGCAATGCACGAGAGCGACGGATAGTAGAACGACCCTAAGAGTTGTGTCGTAGATCGACCTGAGTAATGGTTAGGCTATGGGTGTTGGACGCACGATCGATGTTACGAAATGAACTAGTCGCGATTGATTCGAGAATTGAGTAAAGGATTCGTACTCGGTCGAGAGTAGGAGATTGACGTATCGTAAGAGACCTTGGATCGGAAAGATTGTTGCCTTTGAGCATCGTAGACTCAAGTTGACCTCTGTGTCGGGAGAGTACGAGCATGATGTCTGGATAAGTTACCTAGCGGGGGTAGCCCCAGACGTGATGCGTAGGCAGTTCGAGAACGTGGGTCGTGTTGGGATAGCTATGTGCGAGACTTAGTACGGATGGTTGGCAAAGAAAATAGAGATATGTGGACTTAGTCCATATCGTAGAGGCCAAGTGTTATGAATAATTGGATGAAAGACTTGAGTTATGTGAGAGATAGGCAAACGGTTGGACGAATAGACGTTGCAGAGAATCGTTGTGATCGGATACGCAATGACTCGATACAATACGAGTGTTAGGTGGCCGGCGAGAAACTTATGAGATTGAAGTTACAGTTTGAATTAAGTTATGTGCAAGATGTTGGAAGATGATCGCATGTTATGGGAAGATGCATACGAAGAGTATTTTGGGAATATGCGCTAAGATATGACTAAGTCGAGTATGGACCGATGGATGCTTGAGGATTTAAGTTGAGCTTGTTAGTTGTCCCGATATCCTACAACCACGCTGGATGAAATGCATATATTGGTGGGACGCCTAAAATATGTGTATGATCCAAACTAAGTTGTATGATTCCA
>JANAVB010035588.1:0-47178 GCA_029216955.1 Iris pallida
AAGCATAGCACTTGTCGATGGATGTCACGTGGCCGACAATGACACAGTGCTTCTAAAGTACAAATTAAGTCTATTCTATTTTAACAGAATGAGATCTTTGAAGAATGTGCATGCGCCACGTGTCATTGACTTAGTGAAGCCTATGAATGGGTGCTAACCACCCAAGATCTCAACAATAGACGAGTTTCAACAATTGCCAGCTCATCCGCAGTACAACTGTGCAGTTACAACAGATTTAGTTCTATCCTCATTCATGCATTGCTCCTGTGCGCTAGAAACCTACGCGCTCATGGGTGGTTCATTCCACCAACCTATAAATATGAGTCTTCCTTCATTTCTGGGTTCGCTTGGTCTTCAGCTTCAACTTCAGTCTTGGGCTTTACCTCCAACTCGGAGAGAGAGAGATAGAGAGAGAGAGATATATATCCAGAGAGTCAGAGCAATTTTTCCCATCGTAAGATCGTCAATGGAATAAAGGGATTACTACAGCATTCGATCTCCATCGTCATACTTCCCCAGAATCAACTTATACTTAGGTCTTCTGTTTAGGAGTTTGTTGTACTTTTCTAGTTCGTATTAATAATACCAAAATTTCTTCAACTTTTGTTCATATAGAACAAAATAATGACTCTGCTGGGACTTTTTCTCCTCCAATAAGATGGTAGTGATGCAGTCTGACGATAATAAGCTCGGGTCCTCTCAAATGATGTTGGTTGTTTGTCACGCCCAAGTACCAAAATACGGAGACGGACTAGGCCAGCTACCCCGTACAAGATATACGGACGTCATACTGCGATTGTGGCTGTCAAGAGACTAGGGGGTGCATGCTATAATCAAGTCTCCTATGGTCTCACAGAGCATCTATGTCTCAATCAATCAACCAAGAAGCAGTAATAATGATCATATAAGATAAAGCAGTAAGGCGTCCCCGACGCTTCATCAAAATGATTAATGAGTCTAGCTATACAAAATCTTAAGCTAGTGCCGAGAGTCAATAGAACATAACCGTAGTCAACTACAGTCTAATTTAATTACAATTATGTAAAAGGAAACTAATGTCCAGAACAGCGGCTAAACAGGTGTCGTTAGCTAAACACCGAGTACAAAATAGAAGATAACATAGCGGTAAAGAAGAAACCCACTCATGGTCCCTGGCGCCCATACTCCTGGTGTGCACCATTATTCGGGTAGAAGGCTGGATCCTCTCTCGTGCTGCTACGATATCTGGCCAAATAAAATCAGCGAGGTCAGGCCCCGAATATCAAGTACCACATGGGAGCACATAATGAATAAGACAAAACCGAATCATAATAGATAAGACCTGGCTCATGAGTTATAAGATTATAACTTATCATCGTGACCTTACGGTACCCTTACAACCAAAGAAGGACAAATGGTGCCAATATCGTGACGTGATAAGATACCTCCTATAACCATAATCAAGTTTTGGGCTTCCGGTCGTAACTTCGGTCCATAGCCTATCGCAGCACAATAGCCCAACCCAACAACCAAACAAGGACATGGGTCGGACCATGCACCACGATAGTCCATGTTCTTCGGTTACTAATAAAAGAAACATATCACAACCAAGTTGGTTTATAAGCGGCCAATCAATCCTATGGTTTCTATGATTTGTTATCCCAGTAATGCAAATATATAGGAATCCTCAGATCGTATCGTATCCAAGCATGGCTAGCCAATAAATTATATATATATATATATATATATATATATATATATATTATATTATATATTATATATATATATATTATATATATATACGTAGCACATTGATTATGCACCGGTCCCCGTAAGGCTACCGTGCTAAAACATATAACACATAGCCCGTAGGAGTCGGATTATTCATCCACTATAGGCGGATGAAATCATCCGTGGCAGCCAAATCGACATGTCAGGATAAGACCTGGGGTGACTGGTAACGTACGATCTCGAGATTTTGTTCCCTCCCAATGCTTCTACCGATTTAAGTTGATTAAATTAACCCTATGTTGATCTTAGAATCACATATTGTGGTCACATGATCCTCTCCTAAATATCGTACCATAGTACGTGTACCCTATGCATAATTTGACATTCGGCACAAAGAGTCCCAAATCTAGATCCATGCTTAGTGTAATGCATCGAGTAAACATTCAATATACCACGTCAATATTATTGACCAATTACCATGACTGCGCTGGAGAGGATTCATGTATTGACATATAATAGGATCACTTAGCACGAAGTATCACACCTCAGTGCACTAATTAATAGCACCATAGTGCACATAATATTGTACCTCAATACACACTTAGAAAAGGTACCAGCACGTATACATGTAATCCAGTCAGAAACACCGTCAAGTCAGGAACACGGTCAAGTCAGAAGGTCACATGACCCCCTCATGACACAGAAGTCTCATAGGACATATAGTCCGGGTCTTCTCATAGGACACAAGGTCAGGAGAGGAAATTAAAGTCAAATCAATAAACTCATCAAAATTAGATAAAATATCAAATCATAAAATCAGGTGCACAGGACAAGACATGCGTATGGCAGAAAAATTAAAGTATAAAGTCCAACAAATTGGCACATAGAAAAGTGTGCAGGCTGTGTATGCTGTACAGAAAAGCACAGGATGTGCAGACTGTGCAGGAAAGTGCAGGTTGTGCAAGATGGAAAGTACAGGCTGTGTAGGAAGGTGCTAGTACAGTACAGTGTAGAAAAGTGGCAGTGTAGTCTGTGCAATACAGTACAGTCTGCACAGTACAGGAAGGTGCGTAGTGTAGTACAGGAAGGTGCACAGGCTATGTAGTTTGCGCAGGTAGGTGTGCAGGCTGCACGCAAGTACGCAGGTGCAGGTGTTCATCTTTTCCAAATCAGCACCGAAGTGCATAGGGAACCCATAAACTCAAGGAATGCCATAACTTTCTCAAAATATGTCAAAATCTAGCGGTTCTAAAGCCAAAATTGAATAAAATCAAATTCTCTACAATCTGGAACAACTAGTTTTCGAAAACAACAAAGTTTGATAAATCAAAACTACAAAAATCTATAAAACTCTAGTTTTAGAAACTTAGATCTACACAAAAGTAGCCACTAAAATAAAGAACTCCAAGAACTAAAATTGTAGAGAATTAAGAGATGAACAATCTAGACTAATAATATCAACAACAACAAAAATCAAGAAATGAAAAATGTAAGTGGTCTCTCATTTGTGCAAGGTGTACTTACCTAGGTGGGTTGGACGAAATGAAAATGAGAATGAATGAGGAGTGAGAGAGATAAAGGGAATATATATAGTTGGATGGGTTGGTTCAACTAAACCCTAACCCTAACATGACCTAACCATATGACTAATGACATGTTAAATGGTGCATGATACAACTAATTAAATTAATTAAATAAAATTCTAACCACAACACGGTCCAGAAATATTATCATCGAAGCAGTGAGCCACGCCTACAACCAGACAAGGACCATGGTGGCACACTAATCTGCGACGAGATAATGTTCCATGCCTTGGCCAATTACAAATACATGATACATGCAATCAAGATACATGTGCCAGATACCATATACAGAAAAAAGCAAAAAATTTACGTATTTCGGGAACGGGGATTGACACCGTTCGTTTCCACCAAGAAGCTTTTGTGGACTTACTCTCTGAAGGCTGTACAAGTCCTTCGAAGCGGTTGGTAAAGCTGAAGAAGACTCGTCGAACCTGGATGCCCAAGACAACTCTGCCATGTAGCACCGCTGAAAGGAGTGCACCCCAAACGACTTAGAATTTGGGTGCATTCCATACATCTGTACAGTCTACCGCTGCTGCCCAGTCGAAGGCACAAATTACTGGAAAATGCAGTACGGGTGGCTATCCCCAATCTGTGCGCCCCCGGTCGAAGGTGCTATACAAAAGAAAGGCGCAGCACCTCTCCCGCATACGGATCCCGCAGTATAGGGAAAACCTACTATTTTGACAGAATTGCTCATGGTTAGGGTAAGACAAATTTGGATTCTTAGTACTATGCGCCTGCAAGGGCTAGCATGAAGAAATCTAAGGAAGTACACGCACGCCCAACCTACTACTCCGACAACAAGCTCGAAGCATGCCCTGATAGTAATGTACGTAGCTGACGGTAAGCAATATATGACCGACTTAGGCACCATTGTGCCCAGAATGGGTCAGTTCTCAAAGTTCCTCCATAACTTTGGCGTATTTTATGCGCAGGAACCAAGCCAGGGGCAAACATTATGGTGACAGACTCATGTGGTTAGCTGACTACGCACATAAAGTGGGTCTATCTCACAAGCAGCCTCCTACCGATAACCTAAGCGTATCTCATATGCCAGAATTTGGTCAAGCAGTGCATTGCTCACATATACATTCATGCGCTCAACTGACTGTGCACATGAAGTGGGTGTAAGTATGAATTCCTCTTCACCTGATTTGCATGACATGATCAATCACAAATACAAAGTAGGGAAGGCGATCGTTACACATAATATGCCTACTCGAGGACATACTTGTACTAACATCATCATCAACTGCTTCTGTAGCAAGACAACAACACCTACCAGTAAGGCAGTCTGTTTTCCTACGAATGTAGCCATCAACACCTATCCGACAGCATCTCAGAAAAATGTTGCTAGTAGAAGACGAGGACGAACTTTCTATCGCCTCATGCCATGCTACATAGAACTTATCTTCCCTAATGAAGAGTTCCAAAAACTCTCATTTCTTGGCTAGCGCATCTAAGAACCAACCTCGAGGCAGCAAGTTGGCGGTGCCCAATACGGGTATGTTTGAACACACCGAGTCAAAAACCAAGTCATCCTCGATAAAGACTGTCGTTTCATCGACGATACGAGCTGTGGGTAGTAAACCCCTAATGTTCCATATGAACCCTTCCTTCCAACAAGAGGAAGTTTATATTGGACCAACACCGATGCAACTGGGCACGTATTATCAGCAAACTAGGCGTAACTATCCCCTCGATTCAGAGGACGATACCAATTTGTTCTTCTCCGAGGACAATAAAGCTCAGGGGTTCGAACCGGAGAGCGAAAGATCCATTTCACTATCCACTTCTTCTCACCTAATGTCAGTATACATGACAAGGGATAACAACCCATTGAGCAGTGAGGGGTAAATTACCTGTAGCGTACAGAGGCCTTGAGGCGGGTCTCCACATGTTAAGTGAGTCGATACAACCATTGACCCAGGTCATTCTGGAGCTCAAAGAAAGGTTACTCCAAGGGCCACCTTTCCAACAAACCAAGAGCCATGAACGAACGAAGAAGAATCTAATGCACCCTTCCAAGTCCACCTGCGACTGAGAACCATGCCTTCCTACGGTCGTCTGCCCCGTCCGTGTTAGATTATATACACGAGGCTCTCAGAAGTTCCAAGCTTGCTTTGACGCCAAAGATAAGCGGGAAGCACTTTAGAAGCTTGGGACCTGATAGCCATATCCCCTTGAGTGGAATAATTTGGTTTACCCTTCCAAATATAAACCACAGTCTTTGACTCCGTTCGATGGAAATATTCTTTGCATCGATTCTTGACATATTTTGCCTCTATGATGGGGCATTTACCAACAGATGACGCCCTGCTCACAAATCTCTTCATTAGGGTATTGTAGGGGGTGGCATACAAATGGTTTTGTAGCCTCCCCGACAACAGCATCCATCCTTCAACGATCTCAAGAGACTCTTCCTCTCCCGATTCTATGAAGGGGGAATACATATGACAATGTCCTCTCTCATGGATATAGCCTAGAAAGAAAAAAAAAGTCGGTTCGTGCTTACATCGAGCATTTCTACCAAGTAGCCTTGAGTTTACCTTTCGGTATCCCCGAGACAGTGCTGTTGGACTCATGTTGGAAGAACATGCTCTCTGTAATCAAACTTTCACAATCCACTCCATGGTATGGACGACATTTGTTATCAGTGTTGACAGTACCGAGAAGACTGCCGAGGAGGCATGTTTGCTGGGGTAAACTTCCCTACAATTGACGACAAGGGAAGACGTCCGTCCACAACAATCCGGCTAACACTAGTAGAGACGGGAAGGGAAAATAAGACATGCCTTCAATATTTCCAAGGGTTCAGCATCCGTAAACCAAAACCTGACGAAGGCACCATGGCCTAAGAAGAATTTCTTCTTCAATGATAAAAACGTACTGGAACTTTTCAACATGCTGATGAAGGGCGATAAGCTCCAACTTCCGCCCCTAAACGCCCCGACGAGGTGGACAAAGTAGAATATCCCAAGTATTGTCAATGCCACCGGTTTGTCTACCATTCGACACATGACTGGTACGTATTGAATAAGCAAATACAGAGGCCGATAGATGCCAAAGTCCTCTCCCTCGACTATGAGGACAAAACTGTCATTGCAAACATGGTGACCTTCTAGTTCGACAGCTTTTCGATAACGGAATCCCAGGATGGTGTCATCCCGATTCCTAAGGACATAATGGATGTCGTTAACCTCCTTCTGGCCCGTGGCAATGCCTAGGGCCTGACTCCACTTAAAATATTACGAGGCAAAGTTATGTGGGTTCATCTCGATCTCGCTTCAAACGTGATAAAACCCTGGAACATCCCACAAAGGAAAAGAAGACCAATTCGTGTCGCATGGTCTCCGCTTAACCGACGAAGCTCTGGCAAGCTAGACCCGATCTGGTTTGTCCTACCAGAAGGAAGACAATCCGGCTCTAGAGGATGATACACCTCCACCTACCACAACTGCTGCACCAGACAGCTCAGAAGCAGGTCCGTCCCAGCCTCCTATGGCTGATAATTGAAGCAAAAGGAGACTCACTTCAAAAACTACTTAGGAAAGACTCCGTAGTAGGGTCAATAAAGCTATAAAACTTTCACTTATTGGCACAACTCGCCAATACTCCGGTGAGGTTGTCACTCTTTAAGATTCTTCGTCTCTCCAAAGAGATACGGGATGTCCTGAGCGTGGCATTACAACATGCTGACTCCTTTCTTAGTCAGCTCCAGCAACATGAGGAAGGCCCTGCTGTGCCCAAATTGCCATAGTGTGGCTGAGACGATCCCCAACATCACTTTCTCTCAACAAGGCATGTTGCTGAACAATAACAGGCACAATAGACCCCTGTACTATAAAAGGTATTGGTGCCATTAAGGTGGATCGCATGCACATCGATCCCAAATCTTCTCTTAACATTGTTTCCTGGAGCCTTGTCCAGATGGGTATACTGATGCATCACTTGTCTACTTCTATACAATGATCAATGACTTCAATATCGACAGAAGCAGCCCCTTGGGCAAGATCCGCCTGAAGTGTCAAATAGGCAACTTACAAACAGAGGTGATATGTTGTCATCGATGCTGATGTATCTTATAACATCTTACTTGGAAGTCCTTGGATACATGAATACATGATATTTTCGTCAATATTCACTAGTATATGAAGTATGTCGACAGCCACGGATGGGTCAAAATGGAATTTGCCGATGTCAATCCTTTCAAAGGGATTGATGTCACCGATGCGTACCTCTACCAATCAGCCCGTTAGCAAGAACCAGACATGGACGTCGATGGTGATTCAGAAGTGAAGGTTACCTCCAATGAGCCCTTAAGGGTTCGTCTCAAGGGGCGCACTCCTTAAACATCGGCTCCTTTGGTGGTCAAACTTTCGAAAAGGACATAAGACCTCTCATTGCCAAACTGCAGGGAAACCATAAGAACGACTCGTGAGGCAATGTCCCAGGTTCCCCTAGTCGTCAAACTGTGAGGCAATGTTCCAAAGCCTCCACTTGTAGCAGTTGTAGATGATAAGCCTGATGAATGTATAGCGGCTCACGTTGATGTATCATCGCGGGATGATATAATCCCCAGTAGTCAAATTCTTTATTTTATCAATAAAGGGTTGTCTTTTAATTATTCTGATTTATCAATAGCAATGTTCCAAAGCCTCCACTTGCTTCGACCGTTTTAACGACTTTACAAGCTGCGCAAACAAAAAAGAAAAGAAGAATAAAAAAAGTCCTAGAGTCGATAAAACGAAAGTTATGCCTGATATCTTTGAAGCAGACCCTGGGGACTGTCCTTTCTTCCTTCCCGCGAGCAATAAGGCATGCTTTTTTGATATCTCCAGCTTATGAGCAACCCTCTTTATCCTTTTTGGTGAAGGGGACATCACCTTAGCTGGATCTCGGCATTTTAGAGGTTGGGCAGCCTGTTTAGAGGAATGAACTCCTCACCGGTAGAGGCACCGAATCCCTCCATTGCCTTGTCTCCCGAATGCAGCTGGGCACGGACTTGTCTGATGACCTCTTTTAAGGCCTCCATCTTTGTCCGCGCAATAAAGCTATGTTCTCGGTTATAGCCCGGAAAGAAGTTGTTATCCAAATAGAAAATTTGACTGCGGCATAAAGAAAGTGCATATCAAGACTACTCACCGGTACCATAAAGCTCACCCTCGTGCACCCGATATAATACTGCCATGCACGGGCTCCATCCAACAAATTCCCTTCATAACCCAAACAAGTTCTTGGGTTGCTCACCATCAGTCGTCTATAACCAAACTGATGGGCACAATGACTGGGCGTATAAGGTTCCAGGAAAACGTGATTCTTGTTCCTATATACCAAGTACGATGGTCGAATCAACTGCATCCAATGGAAGGCTCCCAGCAAAGGTGGTCACTTGGTCACCCTAATCGTCCAAAATATCTCCATCAAAGAACCCCGAATAAGTGGGAGGGATCCTGAAGAAGTCATAACCATTCAGATGCCCTAACACACATCGGCAGACGGGGACACCATTGTGAAGCCAATTCTGTCGACGAAAGCGGCGCATGAAGGCATCTCTGTCCATGTGACCCTCTTCTGGACAAGGGTTCATCAAATTTTGATAGTGCAACACCAACCAGCACATCAAATAATGATAGGAAGCTCCACCTGGGAAATTCTCCTTATCTTCCAGCATCATTGATTATTATTAACGAGAACTCCCTCAAACCTCATAAAGTGTCGCAAACCGTGGTAGGTAGGAGGGCTAGACGATAGCCAAACACCATCATTACGGCCGACATTATGAGATTCCTACTCACCCTATCAACTAATCCAGAGCCCCCTGGGACCACACAGGTGCGTAGCCATATCATCACAAAGGCATCTTGTACTGCCTTCGGAGATATAGCGCACAAATTATGGCAGGAGTAACTATAGACTTTAGAATTTTGCTTCTCCTGCTCATCCTCATCGGGGCTCGTCTCCTCCGTTACGGCCATAAGCTCGTCTACCGCCTCAGGAGTGTAGGCCCCGCGAGTAGAGATGTGGATCCATTTCGGCCTCACCGGGTGCTGAGTAATTATGTAATCTCGCTAGGTAGAAACATGAGGGTAAGATTTTTGGGCATCCTGGCACTGGCACACCTGGTTATAACACAATAACTATTTATATACCACCATCATCTCAGGATTTTTTGCCTCTAGTCCTACAAACTCCTTATTGCAAGGAGTGTACTCCTCGTACGGCTCCTCGCCCCACGGGTATTTCGAGATTGCATATATCTCGTGAAGTGCCAAACCCAGCTCACCCCCAGGAGTGTAGAAAGTCCCGGTATGGTGGTTATACATCTCCAGCAGGGCAAAAAACATATGCTGGTTTATCTCTATACCATACTGGATGGCTCGAATAGCGTAATATAGGCCGATACCCTTGAGCTCTAGATAGTCCCCTTCGGATATGAGACCTCCTCAACAAGAAGAAGATTGGCAAAAGTAAAATCCCAGAAAAGCAAGGTGTTAGGGTTTAAGTCATTAAAAATGTGCTTTCGATACAACACCCTCAAGGTGTAAGATAGCCTATCGTGGACATAACTGAAAACGTTCTTCTTCTGAGATGGAGTCAAGTTTGGAGGGGCCTTTCAGTGTTAATTCTTATATAGAAGTAAGATCGTAGTTCATGTGCCGCTTTTGGCCAAACAAGCAAAAACTGCAAAGGAGAGATGTCGCTCAGTCACAGGCACATGCAACCTAAGATCACAGTTGTCGAAGTACCACGCTTCCTTGATCTTCATGACCCTAGTGTCCTTCGAAATTAATTTATCCCCAAATAAAAATGGGGGCTTCAACATTTTCGGACCAGCATTATCTCATACGGAAATTCCCCTCCTATATGTTAGAAAAAGATGAAATATTGGGTCATGATCATCGCCATCCTCCTAGGAGGCTGGTCCCAAAAAATCAACTCCTTAGTTGGGTTAACCACCTCTTTATCGTAGTCCACATCTAGAGCGCCAAACGGACGTGTCAAAGAGGATCTCATTAAATTGGAGGATAACCACAAATACTGCACAAATAGCAAAAGTAAAAAGTCAAGAAATATCCAAAATATATGTAAAAAAAAAGAAAAAAAAGAAGATCGGTGCACAAATGGATCCGCACTTGAGCTTTAGCTCAGGCACTTTCAATGGTTTCTTCCTATAAATAAGGGTTTTGGGGAGGGAGAAAACTTTACTCTGCTGTTTCTCTCAACTTTTTCTGAAAAAATTCTTCTTCTTCTTCCTCGAGTAAAACCTAGGCTTCCCCATGGATCCCAAGCCCCCGAGAGCTCCCAAGGCCCCATGGCTCCTAAGACTCCGAGACCCCATGCGCATAGCAAGCAAACTTCAGTACAGGAACTTTCATTGGCTATGCGAATCAGCAAGAAAAGTTCAGCACAAGCACTTTTTAGTACCCATGCACATCAGTAGTGGAGCATCGATGCACCTTCTAGACACTACTTCGAAAAGTAGCACCCATGCACATCAGCAGTGGAGCACAGCGTATCTTCTCGATACTACTTCGACAAGTTGTGTCCATGCGCATCAGCATTGGAGCATTAGCGCATCTTCTAGGCATCACTTTGAAAAGTAATGCCCATGCACGTCAGCAATAGGGTATCAGTACATCTTTGAAGTGATGCTTCGAAAAAGCAAACACTCATGCATATTAACCTATCCTAGGCCACCTCTATCAAAACAAAGACAGAAAGCCTACACGCAATCACTTTTTGCATATCAGGATGCATACAATCATCTACGACATGAGCAACGTCTACAACGGTGGCCTCTGTGGCCAGCCTCTTGTCTTTGGCCTTGCTAGTGCTTGCAGCACTGGCCTTAGGGGCCTTGGGAGCTCTCGGCGACTTGGGAGCAATAGGGAATGACTAGGTTTTTCTCGAGGAAAAATAAGATTTTTTTGGAAAAATTTGAGAGAAACAACAGAGTAAAGTTTTCTCCCTCCCAAAAACCCTTATTTATTGGAGAAGCCACGTGTCAAAAGATGAGACATAAAAAATATTTCGGGTCTGAGAAGACATTTCAAAACACGTGTAGTGGCAGAATGAAATCATTATAGATCTCTTCCAAAACAAAGAAAAGTCCTTCTCATTAATATTGTAACGACTCACTTCCGAATATTCGGATACAAGTCGGACACATCCAGCCTACGCTATGGGACACCGCTTAGTAAGTTGTTCTAAACTTTCAATTATCATCAAAATTATATTATATTGAATCATAATAATCCAAACATCTATATCGAGATAAACTACAATAAGTCCAAAATGTCATTTTAGTTATATTCCCAAAGCAGGAGTAACTGGAGACAAATTCAGCGAAATGAAATGTTAACTATTTATTATAAACCAAATTCAAATACTAAATGTAAGCTAAGCTATAGGGTATTCCCTAGCAGGGATATCCTCTGGGATGTAAGCTAGCATCTCAAGGACAGATCCATAGTATGAGTTGCAAAGCAACTCCTCCTCAGTCAATTCACCTGCAATGATCCAATCAGGAAAGGAGCAAAATACAACCCTACAATTTACGTATGCTGAAATAAAGAACTATCAAATAGGAATGTATGTAAAGAATTGGTAATAAAGGAAAGTGCAACAAGAAAATAGATTTCAACATGATCAAGTGAAAAGTAAAAGTGAATAAAAAGATAGTAAATACATAATCGGCTAATAGGACGGTAAAAAATAAATGCAACTGATATGTCATATAGCCGATCCGACAAAATTCACAGGTGTGCCATGTGAATTAAGTTATCCACTTATATTACACTATAGGCTTTGGTCATGTATTTAACTATTCTTTTACCCAATCCCATGCACAAATGAAAACATGAATAAATAGATGTGCAACTGTGAAAAGTAAAGGCAATTGGTGTAATGTAAAGCGACTTGTGGAAATTAAATACAACTTATTTTGGAAATTAAGTGCAACAGGTAATAAGAAGAAAATATGTCCTGAATGTTCAACATACAAAGTTATATTTCATGTTCAGTTTAGTAAAAGGTTTAGTGTACTTGCCTTCTCCAAGATAGGGTATAGAGCTAAGAAGAGATAATGTCCCGGGTCCTCTCACTGTGTTCAAAAGAGGGTACAACTTAGGTTCCACAATTAGATAATGTCTAATTAACCAAATCTACTCTTAACCCTTAGTTAAGCACTCTTAATTCCATCTTAAATCAATAAAAACTAAACACTGGTTTATTTCTTTAATTGAATTTAACTACAAGAAATTGTTGTAACGAACTTTGTTTTAATTTGTGCTAAATTAGAAATCAGAAGGGTAAAGTTTTAGTAAAATATACGTAAAATAATATAATATAAAGTTGCACCAAATATTGTATAAAAATGTTATACTAAAAGACACATTAACTTAAGGAGCATAGACAAGCTCCTAAGTCAAACAAGAATTGATTCATTTATAGATTGAATTAATAAAGAGGAGAAATAATTTTGACTGTAGGTTGGATCATTAACAAAATTAATAGTGATATGATTAGAGATCGAATCACTAAAAAGATAAACAAATCGATTCTAAATCGATGACTTCGATTATAATCGAAAAAATAATGATTTATAGGTCAATGAATAGTTGGCTTGTCCCGCCTTCAACATCAATAAATAATGATGTGAGTTAATCAAGATAAAAATAATAAGTGAATTATAATATAAGTACTACTCATCTAGAACAAACCACACAAAATCAACCCTCAAAACCTGTAGCCAAAATAGAATTATTACTCATCTAGCATTAACCTATTAAAGAACTTTAAAAGAAACATACAAAGGCCACCAAAGAAAACTAGTAATGCATTAGTAACTAAAACTAAATATACAACATTGTATATATGAACTTGTTGTACTAGCTTCACGAAGCATTTAAAACTAAATACTATAATTGAATAGTATCTCTAAATATAAATATAACAAAACCTACATCAGCAACAACATCTTCTAAAATTACGATAGTAGTAACTTAAATATTTATAATAGGAAAAATAATCACAAACGTAACTCTCAAAAGATAAGCACCATGGTACATAATCTACAATACTATCAAATAAACATCACATACGAGAAACTAAATGTAACAGTAAGTGGACACTACACTACCCAACCCGACACCAAAAGATACGAATCTGGACTAGGCTTCATACTAAATCTTCTTGAAGGGTATTGGGTTGCTCCATTGCTCCAAAGGAGAAAGATGGTAAAGCTTATTTTTTGTCTTAACATTTCTCTTTTTATAGAGAAGTTAAGAAAAGTTATGAATGGGAAAGGGTGAAATGGGGTTTACAGAATAGAAGGGTCGGGGGTTACGGAATGGAAGATGTTGGGGTTACAGAATATAAGAGATTGGATGTTATGGAATGGAAGAGGTTGGAAGTTACAGAATGGAAGAGGTTGGGGTTAAGGAATGGAAGAGGTTGGGGGTTAAGAATGGAAGAGGTTGGGGTTAGCTAAATAGGAATAGGAAGAGATAGACTAGGTGTGGTTGAGTTATTAATTTCTTGATCCAAAATGAATGTTCTACCATTGTCCCAAAATGTTGTATTCTTGTTGTTATTAAAAATAAATATTTTATCACTAATTGAATTCTCTAAATAATAATATTATTATTTCAACAATTTAAATTTAAATATTATATAAAAAATTAAAGAGTTACAATGATGAAGGCTAAAGCACGGTAACTACTGACGGTTATTCACTTTGATGACAGCCTGTCAGGTTGAGTGCTGCGCACTCCTTGCCCTGCGCACAAGAGTCAGATGTGTCTACGTGTCAACCCATGCTTTTTTGGTTCAAAGTATTCCAAACTTATCCAAGTTTGAAAACATTGAAGGGGATCTTATAGAAGCATCAAAAGTTACAAGTACACTATGAACAGATTGGCGTAGAGCTAAGAAGCGCAACTGCTACAGAAGAGTGGATTGCAAACTACTGTGCACACCGAACTGGCGCAGTCAAAAACAAAGCTCATACGCTTAAGAAAATAGTACACAATATTGAAAAGGTGCATAAAAAGATTCTTTTATTGATAATCATGATTACAATACAGTGGAATTCTATTACAAATTTTCGTTAATATTCATGATTACACAAAAAAAATATCTATCTACAGGGCATGCGCAGCCTTAACCTTGTCTTTTGTAATATGGATGAGCCACTGGTAAATGCGCGGCCTTGACTTTGTATTCGGCCATATGGATTAGCTGAAGAAAGCCCATGTAGCTCCTCTGACAAAAGAACTAAAAGCTGGTCGAACAGGGTTTGGAATGGAAATCAATCTAAACCATGTATTCAGCATCTTGGCACTCGGTGTCATTTCGGGGTAGAACACAGCTAGCACGATGCATGAATGGAGACAAATATGCCGATAGTCAGTTGATTTCACCTCAAAGGCTGCTTCATCAAGCTCGCCACTTTCTTGAACAAAGATATCTACGATCCTAGCCCACGACTAGCATAATTGCTGCCAGAATTGCCAAAGAAAAAGCTCGTAGTCATTGGGTACAACATCATATCAGGCATGAAGTGGGGTAGAGGGATGCACGAATGAGTTATGCTCCCAAAACACCTATATTTATAGGTCGTGCGTGGTCAAACCTACGTGCCAAGTGGCAGCCAGTTAAAAGCTCCAAATTGATTGGATGAACCTCGTATTCATGGTAATTTACCATATTTAATTTTTGACTAAGTCCCAGTTAAAAGTCATCACTGCTCGAGCCCCACGTAGCGGCAAACTTTCGGAAGTTTTGACCCGAGTACCCAAAAGAAGTACAACCTCTAAAAATTGTTGTCATAAAAGTACAACTTCCAAAAATATAGCCCCTTGCAGTATAGCGTCCAAAGGTGCAGTCGCACAAATACGAGACCCCAAGCTGTCACTTCAACATTTATGGCACATAGACTTAAAAGTCAGATGACAACTATAAGTTGGCATATGTCAGTGGACAGATGTCAGATGTCAGCTGTCAGACATCCGCCGTCGGTTCAGCCAAAAGAAGGTCTTCAACGCACCCAAAAGCATAGCTTCAAATAAGTGATCAAAAGCGCAGCTTTTGTAGCATCCACAAAAGCCCGACACTTGCAGATGGATGCTATGTGGCCAGCAATGACATAGTACTTCTAAAGCAAAAATCAAATCTATTTTATTTAACAAAATAAGATCTAATGTGCACGTGCCACATGTTATTGACCCAGTCATGCCTATAAACAGGTGCTAACCACCCAAGATCTTAGCAACAGACGAGTCTCAACAACTGCCATGTGTCATCTCATCTTAGTCCAACAGTACAGTTACAATAGATTCAGTTTTATCCTCATGTGCGCAGCACTCCTGCGTACTAGAAAACCATGTGCACATTGCATATGTGCACATGAATGGTTCATTCTACTAGCCTATAAATAGAATGAGTCTTCCTTCAGTTTTGGGCTCGCTTGGTCGTCAGCTTCAACTTTAGTCTTGGCCTTTACCTCCAACACAGAGAGAGACAGACATCAAGAGAGTCAGAGTAATTTTTTTTTCGTTGTCAGATCATCAATGGAGTAAAGGGATCACTATAGCATTCGATCTCCATCGTCACACTTCCCCAGAATCAACTTGTACTTAGGTCTTTTGTTTATGATTTTGTTGTACTTTTCTATTTTGGATTAATACCAAACGTTCTTTATATGAACAATACTAGGTTTCCATAACATATTAGGATTAATTTAGATTATGTACAGTCAAATTGGTTTAAACCTAATCAAATCTTTCATTTCCAATTTTGGAAACAATTCAAATCTTTTGATGCGTAATCTTGCATATCTTTTGAAATCTCTATCAAATCTCAACCAAATTCTACCAAATAAATTCCTATCAAATACCAACCCTTAGAATATTAATTATTTATATATATACTAGATTTTGGCTGGCCCCATATTTTTTTCTCCTCCATAATCGAGAACTCCTATTTCTTTTCTATTTTAGCACATATTTTTCTACTCGACAGAAACCTAACTTTTTGACCACCTCCAACCCTTCTACCACCTTCAACTCGACCCTAAGACAGCCATCTAACACCCCATACCTTCATGAGGAGCCACAAAGCTTTGTTTCGTCACAACATGTAGGTTGACTTATATACAAGGTTTTCTATAATTTTTGATGCCTGTTTCTTGCAAAAACAAGAAGCCCACGTGTCTATTTTTATCTCTAATTGGCCATCCATGTTGTTCCTTACAGTTTGTCGGGAACGTCCATTTTATGAACATGTGTCCAGATTGAAACTATTCTTTCGTGGGCGAGTTTTCGGTTACTTGTGGAGCACTTCAATCTCTCAAATATTTTTGGTGGTACTATAGACATACTAATCTTTCTATTCCATATATTTTGATCTACTTGGTTGAGTTTTCATATTTTAGTTAAATTTGTGTCCATTATATTGTTGTTGGATCACGAAAAACCTAGAATCTATGTCTTTTTAGACTCAGAACCCTAAGGAACTATTCTAAAAAAATTATTGTGTTTATTTTATCATAAAATCTATATTCTAATATATTTTACAAATTTTTCCATATTTATTGTTTGTTAAAATATTTGTTTCGGGTACGAAACTATTACACGAGATGGTTATTATTGACGTCGAATCAATGAAAGACTTGTATACCAATTTTCTTATGAATTAAATATTAATATAAATTATTCATAAATATTTTTCCAGAAATAAAAACATATTTTTATGATATAAAAGTATTACTTTATTGGATAGATTTAAAGCTATATATGTTAGATTGGGTCTGGTAGTTAATGTGACTAGTTTAGTATATAAATATTATTGGTCCAGGTATGGTATGTCATATATGTGTCATTGATTGGCGGATGTATATTGTAGGAGAACGTGACGGAGTGATGGAGGATATAGGAGTTAGACCAAAGTATGCACAGTTGCAGGAAACATGCAAGTATACCTTGCCAAACTGTATAGTATTTTCATGCATTTTCTATGTTGTTATTTCTTTTCTGTCTTGCTTGATGACCTGCTCCTCTTATTTATGTCATTTTTATTTACCTTTGTTATACTTACACGTATATTATTTTTCTTTGTTCCATATATAACTGTTATTTCATATGTAAATCATGTTTGTGTTTTCTTAGTCCTATGTTACGATATATTGATATGCCTTGACCGGATTTTTATATGTACTTGACCTGGACTTGACCTTTGTACTTCCTTAGACGAGGATATTGTTATTGGTGTTGACTATACTTGACCACTCTCGATCGTTAGCAACCACCGGACTGCGATAGAGACTTACTATAGTTTGTTAACAACCACCAGGATGCAATCTTGTCACTACCATATTATAGAAATAGGGATATTTTAGTCTTTGTGCTTTATGTATCTAGTTTATATCATTTTAACTATTAATTGTGCAAGTGATATATTATATATATAACTATGGTGCTATATTAATTAAGTGGACTAGATGACTAGTCATGACACTAGTTGACCTAATAAATGAGATTAGAGAATCATCAACTCATTCTTGTTAGACTTTAATTAGCCTTTAGTTAAACTAGTAAGACTAATTACAAAGTTAGGCTAAACACTTATTAGGGAGTGTGGCCCTTTCTCTAATCTTGTAATGACTAAGGAGAGGGGCTTAGTGGACTACCCTAACATAAGTACTCCCTATGTTATTTAATTAAGCCATCTTCTTCTTCGTCCTCCTTCATTCAACCTAACCCTAATTTAGAAGCTTTTCCCCAAATTTCCCTACCACTAAAATTTATCCAAATCAGCCCAAATTAATTCCATTCTCTTCCTCTTCAAGAGTGGAAGACTCTAGAAGCAAGGCATTGGAGGAAGGAGCACATGGACATTGAAAGCTT
Source organism: Iris pallida (assembly GCA_029216955.1). Lineage (NCBI taxonomy): Eukaryota > Viridiplantae > Streptophyta > Magnoliopsida > Asparagales > Iridaceae > Iris > Iris pallida. The sequence goes on from JANAVB010035588.1 coordinate 18,206, forward strand.
TTGGATCTTGGAACCATTTTATTGGAAATCTATCTCCCAATAGGTAATATGCTTCTAAACCCCTTTAATTTGTGTTAAATAGTGTAGAAGCATCAACTAGGAACCCCCATGCATTAGGGCAACCCATGGGGAGGTGTTTTGACTTCTTCACCAATTTGTAGACTTTCCCTTTTGTATTTTGAGCCATTTTGGGGAAAGTTCGAGAATAACATTTCTAGGATTTGTGAGTAGGTTTATTAGGTCCTATTTTTTATTTAGAACATGTGGGTATGCTTCAGATTGAGTTTGGATCCATGTATCATGAGTGTATCTCAATGTATCCTGATACGCATGCCAAGTGTTTGACGAAATGACCAAATGGACACCCCGTGTTATAAATTTAGTTTTGGCACCTGATTCTAGTTGTATATACATATAGATTATCTTTTGTATATTTATTTTAGTGATATATATGGGTATTATGTGTTTTGCATAGCATTGGGAAAGGTGGACTGATATTTGTTTTAGGCGTATTTGTACGTGCATAGATATACATATAATGTGAGTATGTCTCTATATAAATTTATGTAGTTAACTAATGTGAGGGGGGATGAAAACAAGAGTATCATTAGCAAATATAAAAGTGGGGGGGGGCTTTGGAACAGCAGTAACAGTATCGTAAGAGGGGGGCTCGGGCTATGAAGGTTATTACAGCTAGCAATCAGCTGCTAACTTGAGTAGTAGCAGCTAGAAGTCAACTGCTAGCTTAAACAACATCAGCAAAAGTAATATGGCTGCTTCCTATTGCAGCAGCAGTTTGCTGCATTGCACAGCAGCAGTAGCAGTAATTTGTCTTTCTACATTAACAGCTATGTGCAATGGTACATGGGTAGTAACTAGATTTGTGTATGTGTGTAAGAGGATGTCTACTAGAGTGTGAAATTGGTATTGTATCATAATGTGTTACTGTATCCTATAGGTGAGTGTGAGAGTGTTCACATGAGTGAGAATGTATTAGGTGAGTAGGTTAGAAATGTTAGCAAGTTGCCTAGAATAGTAGATATTGTATGAGATGGGTAGATATGCATAGGGTAATGATTAAGCATAGGGTAAATGCATATTAGTATAGGTTGGGTAGGTAAAGGTACTGATATAGGCAAATGGGTAACTGGTTTACGATATGGTGTGGATATATAGAGTAGAGGGTAAGGGATAACCCTATTACACCAAAGTATTGAGATATCTAAGCCTAACTTGGATAATAGACTATATACTAATATTGGCCTAGGTAATGGGTACATATGCATACATAGAATACCTAGTATCCATATTCCTATGTAGTATGGACGTAGAAACCTAGCCATGACCTAGTTTGACTAGTATTGACCTAGTTTGGCTAGTATTGACCTAGAAAAGGCCTAAAAGCATATAATTAATGCATTTAAATATGTTATTTACTCCGAAACACCAAGTAACTCTATAAATTCATATTAGGTCCTTGTGACACCGGTTCGGACATTGATCCTCAATCGTTGCTTAGGATATCAGGGGAGTACCTACCTCTAATTGTTTTCTTCTTGATAGTATATGTATTACATACTCTAGACTAGTTTACTTGACGCTGACATGCTGTTACACGGATTAATGATAAATGGATCTTGTTTGGAGATATTACCCCCTTATTGGGTACATCGGGTACTTCATGTGCATGTGCTTTGTCATGTGCATTATATACTCCTTGTATTCTTATTGTTCACTCATGTGCTTCATGTGAAAATAACAATCATGTACGTAACGTATTGTGATCATATACATGGTCGAGGCGGAGAGTAGAAGTAGTTATGTGATTAAAACCCTTAGTATAATCATGTGCATGTCGATTATACCCTTCACGTATAATCGAGTTACCGTAGAATAATCATGTGCAACCTAAACCAATCACATAACTAGCTTGTGCTCTAAATCACTTAGTGTTCATTTCAGTTCTGCCATATTCCCTATCTTATTAATGTACTTATTTTCCCTATATATTCATGATGTTGTTTCTCTGTATTTCCATCTAGTACATCATTTATATTCTTCTATTACAAGTTATATATTTCATATCATGCAATAAAACTGCTTTCAGAGTTATGTACTTCGTTCCAATCCTGACTGGATATATTTTTTAGAGGATATGGATGACAATTGTACTACCTATTATGGATCGGGCGTCAATGACCTTTGTGACCTGGATCACCAGGAGGAGCCTGCTCCCTTAGAGGAGACACCAGTAGTGCAAAGTTAGATAGCTTGGTTATTTAATGGATTTGTCTCTTCTGAGATGTCTTGTTATTCTATCTACTATTTGAGACATTTTAGTGACTCTTAGACTTATATATTTTGGTTTGTATTGCACCCTTGACATCTATTTATTTTTTTATCATACTATTATTCCTTAGTTATTATGGTTGAGATTATATTATTATGTGATTGTCCTCCGTATCGAGAGTTATCATTGACAAGTACATATATATTTTGTATTAGAGATAGTCAGTGCAACCTAGACAACGTTCTACCATTGATACTGCAGCGTAGGCTAGACGTATCCACGGTCTCCTGTCCTTTCACCGGGTGCGGGTCGTGACACATTTTTAGTGGTGGCCCATGAAGGTCCAGTTTTGAGTTTTGTCTCAGTTCTGTAGTAGTACTCAGACTTAGAGTTTTACTACAACCTATGATAGGATATATTATATAGGCTATGAGGTGTATACAATCACAACTAGGAAAAAATTTTGATCAAATATTTTGCTATCTTTAAATCCTTTTGATAAATTTTTTTTGAAATAATAATGTTCTTCTTTGATAATATCGATCCTTGCTCAGTGTTGACTTCTATATTTGATCTGTCTTCAGGATGTCGGTCGAAGACCAGATCGTATCGCTGTCCTAGCGGCTACCACCGAAAGGTCTGCCACCTCTCGTCCGGTTCATCGGACCATTGGAACAGCTCTACTTATTACTTTTGCTCATGTAGGAGTATCAGCTGCTACCAGGGGTCCTTCACCTGCTATTTCGAGGACTGCCCCAGTCATTTCGAAGGTTCTTCACCCTCCACCACTACCTTTTGCACCAGTAGATACCGCGTAGTTGTTTGCGCTATTCAGAGAGATGATGGATGCTCATCATCGTCAGTTAGACGTCATGAGGCAGGGCATAGAGAATGCTTATCAGGTGGCGACGATAGCAGTAGAGAGGGTGGCTCAGGTCCAACCACAGGGAGGTCAGACTCAACATCCGAGGCCGGGCACCATTATCGACTTCCAAAGGATATGGTAGGATTTCTGTGGTATGGAGGGTATTCTAAATGCAGATTACTGGATTGAGCACATTGAGGGGATCTACTGACTGGCACAAATTTCTAACAGTTTGTAGATAGAGACAACGGGCAGCCAGATGTTCGACCTCACCTTGATATGGTATGGCACCGACATAAGAGTCGCAGTGCCAGAATAGATTTGGAAAGCTTTTAAGAAGCTTTTCAAGGAGAAGTTTTTCCCAGATATGGCTCTTAGTGCTTTGGAGAGCCAGTTCGAGAGTCTCTGCCAAAGGAGCATGCTAGTGGACGAGTACGTTGTCGAGTTCTACTGCCTGGGAAGATTTGTGGAGGGGCTGAGTGATGCAGCAAGGGCAAGGAAGATCCGCAAGGGTTTGATCAAGGAGGTCAATTCATTGACCAAGGGTGACTACGAGGCAACTTTTGAATATATTATGGCGGATGCTCTGAGGGCTGAGGATGACTTGGAGCTTTAGTCCAAAAAGAGTAGAGATGCTTTCGAGAGTAGTAGTGCAGATCCAGCAAAAAGGCCCTATATCCAACAGGAGCAGAGGCCGTTCCAGCAGCACCACTAGGGTCAGGGTCGTACGCCTTTCCAACAAGCGTACCAGCAGCAGAGGTAGGGTCAGCAGCAAGAAGCCAGGGCATGGATGCGTTGTCTGCAGGAAGAGGTTGGGCAAGTATCTATGTGTGGTTCAGCAGGGCATCAGTTGAGGGACTATTCCATGACTTCCACTCATATGGCTCAGGGTGGAGCCCCAGTCCAGGGAGGACCAGCTAGCGCACCAAAAGGCCAGCAGAGAGGACCGCCTCTACAGACTCAACAATAGAGGTTTGCTCAGCATCTTCAGCAGCACAGAGGATGTCACGACCTGTACCCGGTGTAAGGGCACGAGACGTGGGTACGTCCAGCCTACGCCGCAGTGTCGGCGGTAGAACGATGTCCTAGGTCCAACATCTAACACAATCTAGAGTATGCTCCAATTGGAGAATAATATATTCATTCATAATAACTAAGAAGGATTAGAAGAAAGATAATCTCAACAAAGAGTCACAATATGAAGAATAATCCTGATGTAAACCACACCATAATAAATCTCAATACAATAACAAAGTCTCATAACTAGATAATAATATCAGCCTAATCTAACTCATGGCAAGTCCTCAGCGACTACTGGATCCTGCTGAGGGTCCAGGTTACCTGTGTCAACTAAGCCTGCTCCATAGTAAGTGTCGCAGCAATCCTCATCATCTATAATATTTTAACGGGTCCAGTCAGGACAGAAACGAATACATATCTCTCACACAGATCATAACATGAAATACAATATGAAACAAGCTATAGAATAATATACATGAACTGCTATAAAGAAATAGTAGAGAGACTGTAAAAAGAAGAACATAATATAGTGGAAATAGATATACATGATATAGATAAGAAAACTGAGCTAACTACGTGATTCAGAGCACATATTTGGTTATATAAAGAGGCTTACGTTAATGACTTAAATCTAGTTTGGAGTTATACATAAAATGGTGTAGATCACATAACCAAATAAATACTCATCCTGCCCCAATCAGTACACAAGGATCTGTCCAGGTTATGTTATTGCACATGAAGCTAGTATGTCATATGGATAGCTAGTCTACATGCACACTGGGTTATACACGAAGGCTCACATGATCATGCGTGTACATGAATGTCACATGAGTATACATAAATAAGTACAAATACAATGAGTAGACGATGCACATGATAAAGTACATGAGCACAATATACTCGATGTATCCGAGGGGATAACATCGCATGAAGAGATCCATATAGTACTAATTCGTGATAATATCGTGATAGCAACAAGTAAACTAGTCTATAACAAGTAAATATGTCTAAGCAAGAATGAAACGGTCAGAGAATGTACTCGCCTGACAATCTGAGCTGCTGATGAGGATGTGCGAACTGGAGTGATGTAAACCTATTTAAAGTAACCACAAGTCACAACGAAAGGGCTACAAAGCAGTTCTACATGCTTCTAGGTCTTTCTAGGTCAAAGTCAACCTTGGTCAACTCTGGTCAAACCTGGTCAACTCTGGTCAAACATGGTCAACTCTAAGTCAACTCGTCCGTTTACTAATTTTTAGGTCACACACATGTTTCTAGGTCATTCTAAGTACGTTTGAGTCGATTTGGAACAAGTTTGACCCAAGGTTGACTTTTGTCAACTTGGTCAACTCGTCTGTCAACTCGACAAAATTAGGGTCATTGGGTCGATCCTAATCTGTTCCAATACTCCTGTGGTCACAAACACAAACCCACAATCACAAATAGATATATTCACATCATCCAACAGTATATATATATATATATATATATATATATATATATATATATATATATATATATATATATATATATATATATATGTATGTATATATGTATGTATATATATATATGTATGTATATATATTTTATATGTATATATACATACATACATATATATATATATATATATATATATATATATATATAATATATATTAAAAAAAATGTATATATATATATATATATATATATATATATATATATATATATATATATAAAAAAAAAATATATATATATATATATATATATATACATATATATATATATATACATTTTTTTTAATATATATTATATATATATATATATATATATATATATATATATATATATTCCAATATATATATATATAAAAAAAAAGTAAAACTATGTACATATATACACTATTGGAATATATATATTTATATATATATATATATATATATATATATATATATAAAGTAAAAAATATATATATATATATTCCAATAGTGTATATATATAAACTATGTACATTGAAATACATATATACTACTTATGCATATATATGTAAACATATAGGAACAACTCAAATATACTTGAAAAAGTCAAACAAATAAGTAATAATCCCGCGGATCACTTCCCGCAAGTCCAAAATATCATATATTAACATGTCAAAAAATATCGATTAAAAGTCAAAGAATCAAAATATCACATTTCTACTCAAAATATTGAACCCGAAAAATCCAATTTCAACAAAACGATCCAAATCACAAAATACTCAACAATAAATCATGAAACTCGGCAAGCATATTAGTCTCAACATACGTGACATGCTCGGGCACTCATGGAGTCGAAATCGTGTCCGTGTTGTGTCCAAAGAATGCGTATCGGGAAAATTGATTTTGCGTGTCAAGAACCCATATATCGCTCGATTGAGCGTCGCACACGCAACGAGAAGCCTCGTGCTTGTGCACATGGCTAGGTAGGGTCCCGGGATAGGGCTAGGACATGCTGACACGACACCACGTCGTGCCTACGTGACACAACGACCCGCGAACAGCCGCACGGCCTGCGCCCGTGCGCGCGCGTGCGTTCGTGCCCGTGGGCGCGTGTCTAGCCTCATGGCTCACGATCCGAGCCATGTCGCGACTCGAGATCGGGTCCCTGGGTAGTCTAGGTATAGAGATACGTTTTCGTGTTCCTAGAACGGGTCCTCGACGTGCCGTGTCCGCGTACGAAGGCCGTGTCAGCGACAAAATTCAGCTTGAGTGCACAGTTCAGCCGACCAGTGTACGACAGATTTCTCCACGCTCGCTCGACAAAATGTCGTAAAATTTTATGGGGATGTGGGCAGAGGTTTCCCCTACATGCTCATAAAATTTCACGTGAGACGGATCTCTGTGAGTCGAGTTATGATGCACAGACAGCAGGGCATGAACAGGACCGTGTACGGGATCTCGTGCACGCGTGTCCGTGTCCGTTCGGATGCCGAAATCGTGTCGATTTCTGATCCATCTTCACGAAAGTTGTTATAAATCATATAAGGAAGGATTTTGTGGAAACAGAATCGAAAATTACCACTTTTTAGTTCTAAGTGGCATTTTGTCGAACACATGCAACGTGAGACCGATACGTGTCCGATACCGCTTTCAAACGAAAGCAAAATCCTACTAAACTTTATACACAGATCAAGGGGGCCTATATGGATGCAATAGTGAGGAAAATTCAGGAGAAGCAAAGGTAGATCGGGATTTACCTATTGAGAGTCAGAATCTCAATAAAAGGAATTCTCGAGCACTTTGTCGACCAATTTCTCCCAAGCAAATGCCTCCTCCTCCTTGGTAGCAGTACTTCAGCAAGTCCTCCTCTTACCAATGAGTGCAACGGAATTTGTTTGAGGTAAAATGGACTCCGGATGAGCAAACTAGGGTTTTTCGAGGAAAGGAAATTAGGGTTTGCTCGATGGAGGCTAATGTTTTACAAATGAGAGAGGGGGGTCTGCTAGTGGCCGGCTAAGGTAGGGGGTGTTAGGGTTAGGGTTTGCACATGGGCCAAGCACTCCATGAGTTGCTAAAAGGCCCATGTTAAAAGGCTAAAAAGGCTTTAAGAGAAAATAGCTTAAAAATAAAATAAATGATTCTAAAAATAAACAATAATTCTAATTTAAATTTTAAAAGGCCAATAATACTTCTATTTACATTATTAGGCTTCTAGTTAAGGCTGACTAAGGTTATACCATCTTGGTCCTACCAAAACACTAATCAAAACACACAACAATCAATAAAAATCAAATAATGCACAATGACTAAAATACCCTTAGCCCAAAATTAGCCAATCTAGTCACATGGTCGGGTCTCCTTGGTCGTGGTTAGTCTCTAAGTCAAGCAGTCTCTAGGGTTAAGCTAGCAACAACCAAAATCACAATTCACCCATCTAAATAATATAAAATAAATAAAGAAAATCACAAAAAATCATAATATAATTTAAATATTATTATTAAATGATAAAAATTACAAAAGTTTAAAATTACCCTCATTTCAGAAAAGTGGTGGTTACAGAGGAGGCCAACAGGGGCAAGCTTTCGCTATGATAGCCGAGGAGACCGAGCCAGTTGGTAATGTGATCTTAGGTTACATCCTTCTTGATTCTATTCTAGCATTTGCTTTATTTGATTTTGGGGCTTCCCATAGTTTTATGTTTGTATCTTTTGCTATTAGACACCATCTTATATCTGAATCTTTGCATAGGACTGCGAGATCATGACTGGGGTGGTATCATCCTAGTCAGTGATGTTTGTAAGGATTAGAGAGTTATCTTGGAAGGACGGGAGTTGGGTATGTGCTTACTCGTAATGCCACTTTCGAGTTACAACATTGTACTCGGAATGGATTAGTTGAGTAGACATCATGCTAGTATAGATTATCATGGAGGAAGGGTGCTGTTCAGATCGCCAGGAAAGCCAGAGTTCAAGTTAGCCAAAGAAGAGACAGAGCAGAGCAGAGCAAAGGAGTTTTCTGTAGAGCCTTGGTAGAAGAACAGAGATTGCCACATCTATTGATAGCTGAGTTCACGGATGTTTTCTCGGAGGAGTTGCCAGGGTTGCCTCCTGATAGAGATATTGAGTTCTATATAGATTTGGTGCCAGACAAAGAGTTGATATCTCAGCACGTCTATAGAGTTAACAACAATGAGCTGGTGGAGTTGAAGAAGTAGGTGGATAAGTTGCAAGATAAAGGCTTCATCAGATCTAGTTCTTCACCGTGGGGTGCTCCGGTGCTTTTTGTGCCAGAGAAGGATGGGTCGGTACGCATGTGTATCGACTACAGGGCTCTCAACAACCTCGCCATCAAGAACAAATATCCGTTGCCGAGGATTGATGATCTTTTCGATCAACTAAGCAGAGCGAGGGTATTCTCCAAGATTGATCTAAGGTGAGCCTACCACCGGGTGAAGGTGAAGAAGGAGGATATTCTGAAGATAGCATTGTAGAAGCATGAAAAAAAATAAAGAAAGATCCATGCGGCCAGAGAGCCCCATGCGGCTCAGAGAGTTTATACGGCTCAAGTATCCATACGGCTCGAGCGTCTATGCGGCTCAAACAAGTTCTATGCGGCTCAAAGGGGAGCCACGTGGCCTGCAAATAGCCCTTCCATTTTGTCCTTTACTGTATTAAATAATTTGACGGCTGACAGCTCTGACACATGACAGCCCTGACACAAAAATACAATTATGACTCCGTCATAATGGCAGACTCCTAGGGAAATGAAGGAAATCTCTGACACGATCTGCCGAGATCCAAAAATTGACATGCGGCTTTGACACGTGGACAGTCGCATGCGGCTCACGAAGATTAGCCACATGCGGCTCACGAAGACTATCCCCATGCGGTTCAAGCGAAGGCTGCCCCATGCGGCTCACGAAGACTATCCCCATACAATTCAAACAAAGGCTGCCCCATGCGGCTCACGAAGACTATCCCCATGCAGCTCACGAAGACTATCCTCATGCGGCTCAGATCATCACCATGCGGTTCAAATGTTCAGGGGGCCACTCTCAAGCAGCCTTGACACGTGGCCAGCCTTATGCGGCTCAATGAGGAGCAACCTTCCTACGGCTCAGATTTCTACCATGGCTCACGGTTAAGACACGTGGCATTATAGCGGGGCACGTGGCATCAGATTGATCGAAATCCCTCAACAAATCCCAATAAAATATTAGGATCAAATCAGATTATTTGCAATCAAGCAAATTAATGACACGTGTCGAGAAATCCGAGGTTGGTATGACTAATCAGGAGGATTCATGTCAATCATCATTAATTACCCACAAAAGATTTGATGCAATCACATTTATTGCTCAAATCTCATATTCAAGATGAACGGCCCAGATCCAGTAATCCTTAGCCGTCGACTTTTAAGAATGGGCAATCATTGCAGACCCTAATGAGGCCCCCCATTCTTATAAATAGCAAGGTGCCATTCCCTTGCGAAGATATACACACACAGAGAGATACGGAGAAGACATATACAGAAAGAGACATAGAGAGCCAGAGAGCCAGAGAGAAAATATACAGAGCCTGAAAAGAGAGGATTTCTTTATCAACGTCAAGCAGTTCTTCTACAGAGCCAAGGCTGCACCCGATCGTCCAAGGAGTAAGGCAGAGCTGCCGTCGCTTTCCCGAGCCTCTACCGTCACCCCCCAAAATCTAAAATAAACAATTGTACTTAGATTGCTGTACCTAAGTTTTCGTCCCTAGGCTTTCTTTGTACAAGCGAGTTTGTATTGTGAAGAAAAGTCCAGTCCTTCGATAATTGTTCTGCTCTTTTATATTTCATGGCAAACACGATGACGACTCTGCTGGGGACAAACTTCTCTACGGCTGAGGAGTTGGAGACGCAATCAGATGCAGCCAAACTTGGCTCCATGCAACAGAAGACGGTCTTCCGCTTCGACCAACAGGCGTTTGAAGAAATGCTCTTTGAGGGAAGCGCTGGCCCGGTCCAAAAGCGAATACGCACAAAAAAAGTTTGCTGCGAGTGGAGGCCAAAATTATTTGCTCCTTCCCAAGCTTTGGACGGAGTACTCTCTGCTACCCGAGACGGCGAAGGCGACTCTCATACGGTTCCACTTCAAGCCATAGAGGACTCTGCTTTCTCCAAGTCCGGCAGAGGAAAGAACTACGATACTGGACTTGCAGGGACAAAGAGCGACTCTATGCGCCCCAAGAAGAAACCGAACACTCATGTGGCCAAGTCTGCCAGCCGCATGCAGGATGCTCATGCGGTTGAATCTATCAGCCGCATGAAGGAGGTCTATACGGCCAGATCATCCAGCGACATGAAGAAAACTCATGCGGCCGAGACTCCCAGCCGCATGAAGAAAGCCTATGCGGCTACTCCTGCCAGCCGTATGAAGATTATTGATGACAGCCGCATGGCGCCTACTCCGCGTGGCTCTGTCTTCGATCGCCTTTCCTATGGTCCTGATCTCTTGTGCTACCAAGAAGATATGTCTGACTCTCTCCAGCATCACTTAGACTCTTCCTACTATGTGCCCTTACGTACTAGAGTGAAGAAGTCTAAGGCAGCACGAGCTTGGCAAGTTCGGTCGGCTGATCCAATCTCTGACCATCCGAGCGTCCCACATACTGTTATGCAGGCCTCAGATGGAAAGTTTTACAGAACCACTTGAGTCCAGCCCCCGGCGAAAAATGGACAGAGAGGTTCCCAAAAGTCTTCCGAAATCCAGGAAGCAAACATGGTCGATCCAGACCCATCTGACTTGCGTGAGGAAATCCTCCACAAACGTAAGGAAAGAGAAGGTGCATCGGGGTACAAAGAGTCCTCCCACGAACGTCACTGCACCCAAGTCATCGTCAACTGCTGTTGCAATAACGCAACGGTATGAGAAGACCGGCAGTCCGTCTTCCAAAGACTGCAACAACCACGTTCAGAGGATGAGGCACTTACCGTCGTCTTCTGCAACTCTACTCAGAAAGTCCCCGCCGATGGGAGAGGAAAGAAGACGAATATTCCCAGACCTAAGATTTCAACCACTATTTCTAAGAGACTATCGTCTAAGCGGGTGCCCACCACCGGAGTTTTCTAAGGTACCCGTTCTAAGACGAAATCTGCTACAATGGGAGATTCGTCGTCCACACCACTGGAGGTTGCCGGGACTGGGGGTAGCACTCCTCCAAACCTCTACGATAATCCGATGTTCCAAGAAGACGGGCCGGAGGAAACAACTCTCCCGTCAGATGCAGCAAACCCCGACGTCCCCGAGGACGTCCACAACTCCCAAGACGAGGCGAACTCGAAAACTGGGGGTACTTGTCACGACCCGCACCCACTGTGAGGGTACGAGAACGTAACAACGCCCAGCCTACGCCGCAGTGTCGGTTGTAGAACGCTGTCCTAGGTCAATCATCTAACAATATAAAGATACCTGTACAGTATATACACTCCTAATGGAGGTGACATAACAGAACAGTCTCAATCACATCTAAGGCAGATACAGAATAGTAAAGGTAGATAGAGAGATCAAAAGCACAATGTAATACAAATAAGAGGAAGAAAATCTAAGTGTCTAAGATAACAACTCGAGAACATCCAGCTCAATACAAGTCTCTAAATATAACAACATCTCAGAAGAACAACTGAAAATCAAATAACAAAGCTGAAGAAAAACTAAAACCTAGCTATCTAGCCTAGACTCTGGGAGTAGCATCCTGTACTACAGCTGGGTCCTCCAGAGGAACGAGGTCGCAGGTTTCGCCTAAGCCTGCTCCGTAATAGGGGGTGCATAGGGCCTCCTCCTCATCCTCTGTAATATTTTCAACAGGTCCAGTCAGGACAGGAGCGAGTACAGTACATCTCAACAGATCATAGCAGGTTAGAAAATATAATCATGCAGTAAAGTAAGATACATGAACTGAAGAAATACAGTATGAAAATAGAGAGAGAAGTGTAATAGAAATATCTACTATACATAGAGAGCTAATAGTGACTAGTGAGGCAGAGTAAAATATAAACATGTGAACGGCATAGGAGATTCATGACTACAGCTAAGAGAGTGATTCATGACTACAGCTACTGGGATAATATTCACATGTCTATTTCCACTCCTCCATCCCCAATCGATACACAAAGATCTGTTCAAGTTATGTTAAGATTCGTGAAACTTCATATGGCTCATAAAATGAGTGATACGTGAAGGTGATTCATGATGGATCTGTGAACATGAGAGTACATGTGTCACAAGCGATTTGTGAATCAGAGGAAGCATAGAGATACGTGATGATTCGTGAAACGCACAAAACATGCAGTATCCGATGCTCCCGAGGGGGATAACATCTCATCAAAAGATCCATATGGTACCAATCCGTGTGATCAACGTGACAGTATCAAGTAAAGTAATTTAAAGCAGGAAAATAATTCTAAACAGGATATGAAATGATCAGAGAATGTACTCGCCTGGTATCTGAGTGTCCAAGATGAAAGTACTGTCCGATGAGTGGTGTCTGGCTCCTATTTAGAACATCACAAGTCATAACAAGTCCAGAATGGTAATAAGATGCACTACAATGCATTCTAAATGAATCTAGGTCAATCTAGGCCAAAGTCAACTCTTGGTCAACTCTGGTCAACCCTAGAAGTCAAACTAGGTCCAACAAGTCTAAATTAGGTCAAACAAGTTATTATAGGTCTAAACAAGTCTAGGTTATGTTAAACTAGGTTTAACAATCATTCCAAGTCCTAACAAGTCTATTTTAGTCTAAACAAGGCTAAACTAGCCTATGCTAGTAAGCGCACACACTATCTAGGCTATACTAGCCAACTACTCACTTACACTAGCATTCAAGCCACATACACAGGCAATGAGCCATAGGCTATAGGCCATAGGCTAGAACATATATTCACACATTACAATATTAATCTAGTTTAGTATAGTTCACACACATATCACATATAGGTGTACCTATATATATATATATATATATATATATATATATATATATATATATATATATATATATATATATATATATATATTTTTTATTTTTATATATATATATATATATATATATATATATATATATATATATATACATAGGGTGATAAGCAAATAGCATGTGTGTTTGTGTACATGTGTGTGTGTGTGATACAACGGGTGTGTAGTGTCACATGTGGATACATGAAACTAGAATATAAATGATAGTTTGTGTTATGTGTCTAGTGTAAATAGGAACTTAGTAAAACATAAGGGATCATGGCAATGTGTGTGTGTGGGTGAGCGTGAGTGTGTACATGTGAAGGTGTACCATGTGAGAGTGTGACATGTGTGTGAGTGTCATAAATACAGAGGAACCTGGGAGTGTGAGTGTATTGAATCCATAGTATATTCCTGTGTACAAGAATCCAATGACAGTGTCTTAGTGTTAAACATATTCAGATTTAACATAACTCTCAGTTTTTAGTTCACCCAAATGACAGTTTTTTTTCCCATATCAATTTCGAAATCAAGCACCACCAAAACATCTCAAATTTGATACACCAGTAGAATACATATAGGTATAACATGTTAGATATTCAAACAAGTAATTAACATCATTTAATCAGGTTAAATAGATTGCAAAAATCGAATTTGGAAAACTGGAATTTAGTTTTCAGGATTCCTAAACAATGATTAAAACCCTCAATCCAAAACACAACCCAAATCGATGAACCCTTAGCCTTAGTGCAAATCAAAGTGACCTATCAATCACTCATTAGTTAAACAATGTGTTGATGAACTAATTTAACAATAACATCATCTAACAGTTTAAAAAGAGAATAAAATCAGGGAATTGATTTCAGAAAAAAAACACAAATAGGCTAATTGGTATCAGTCGTATCAGTCCAACATTGGCAGTTCAATTTAACAGTCCTAAACAATTAAAACTCCATGAATCCCTAATCAACATGAATCCTTAGCATGTACATTAACACTCAGATACATATAGGTATATTTAACTTGCAAAAAATCATTAGAAAATAGTAAAACCGATTCGAATTCTCAGAAATTAGGAAATGTGAGCAGTATATCAGCGCACACAGAAATTCAAAAATTTTAATTCAAATAAACCATTAAATTTACAAATAACAAGTTGGTAATTAATGGTATACATGTGAAGGTACTAGGAAGTGTATTCGTGTCCAAGAATTGGACATGAATCGTGTCCAAAATAACTGTACGAATACAGACATACACTGTGCACAATTAATCGTCGTGCACGCGTGCACGCGCGTATAATACGCGACACACGACACGACACGACACGTGGGTGTGCACCTAGGTTCGCCTAGGGTAGGGCTAGGTTTGTGTCAGCCTGAAATGTGTCCACGTGACACATAGGCACGACATAAAACCCGTGTCAGCAGCGCCTGTGCGCGTGCACAGCCGCTTGCACGCGACAGCGCACGGCCAGTACGGGGGCAATTGTGCCACGCACACTCCACGAGATGCTCCCAAATTTTGGGAACATGGTGACAGTCGTTGCCCCTAGGCTCACACAAAAAATCGGGACACGAAGTATCCTGTGTCGAGAGATATGTCCCCCGAGATGCAGGACACGGCCTACGGGCTCGTGCAGAGTGTCCACGTGCAAAAACACGACACAAAAGGACACAAAACACTAGGACACCTTCACAAAAGTTAATGTACACATCAAGATCTACAAATCCATGTAATTACATTTCAAAAATATGAAAATAAATTCCTATGTGGCATTTCTACAAACACCTAGTGTATCACTATGATACGTGTCCGATATGGACACGAAATGGACACGAATTATGCCCAAATTTCGGGGACAGCTAGGGAACCCTAAAACCTAACCTTATATGCAAAGAAATCAGGAAAAACTATGAGTTTAGATGATTTATCTATTGAGTATTAAAACTCAAGAAAAGCTTCAAAGAGAGGATTTCAAATGGCAACTCCAAATCTCCAAATTGCAGGCAAACTGAGATGCTCCTCCAAAATCAGTATATAAACATAAATTAGATCCTATTGCAAAAGACTAAGACTAAAAAGGAGCTAAAATGAATTAATTTGGAATTTCTATGGTTGGGGATTTACCTCCTTCTAAACTTGAGATATATTTCCAAGAGAGGCTAACCCTAAATGAAGGAGGCATTAAATAGGGGTGGGAATCCCTAGGTTGGCTGCCATGGGTGAGTTTAATTTGTTTTAGGGCCTAAGTCATGGGCCTATGGCTTAATCACAAGTCTCAAAATTGATAAATCATAAGTCATTGACTTATGCCATAAGTCATAAACTAGTTTTACTTAAGTAATCCTTCCTACCTTAAGACCAATCTCTAATGACTAAAAGTAGGTTGACTAGAGTTAGACTAGGGTCACCAACTAGGGTTAGTTCTAGGTTAGTCTACAAGTCTCACTAGTCATGACTAACATAACACATAGCCATATTTAATTAATATCAAAATCACACAAATTCCCATAAATCATAATAAATTCAAATAAATCCTAAAATGCCCAAAATACCCTCTAGGCTAAAATGTACTAGTCAAACATCCTAATCATATGGCTAGGCTCTAAGGTTACACTAGTCAACCACCAAAATCATAAGCCATAACTTAAAATAGTTTTAAATAATTAAAAAAAACACCAATTGTCATATTATCATTTAAATATCATAATTAAATAAATTAAAAATACAAAATTTCAAAATTACCCTCATTTTAGAAACTGGGTGTTACAGTACTGTTCCTTCTGAGTCCGAACCAGTGGAAGACATTCCCACATACCCCGATGACTTCTCACTACAGGGGTATGATTCGGAAGACACGTCCTCCACCGTGCCATCCATCTCTCCTCACGTAAGGACGGTATTCATGACGGACATCAACCAAGGTGGTTCTAGTGATCGCCAACGCATCGACACTCTCGAAGTCATACTGCATGCCTTGGTCAAGTCTGTGGACGAGATCAAAGTGGACCTTCCAACTCTGCAAGGAGGGACGCCTGGCCAAACAAGCACAGGTCTCGCGGTCAATGCGGACTCGAATTCAGCGTTACCGAACCCGAACAACAATCCTTCTAATGTAACGGCCCCCACCGCCGTGGATGAGGTCCGAGAAGCGAGAAGAGAGGTCCAGGAGCTTCGAGCCATTTTTTACGCTCGAGAAAACTCCCAAGACTTAAGAATACGGCAACCGTACCCTGCTGCATAGAGGGATGTCCCCTTTCCGCCAAGATATAAGCCGTTCAACATCAACCCGTATTATGGCAAAACCTCCACAAGTCGGTACATCACTTACTTCGAGGTCACCACCGACCATCTGCCCCATGACGATGCCATCCTCACACGATTATTCATCGGGGCATTGGAAGGAGTCGCCTTCGACTGGTATCACAACCTGCCAGACAACTGCATCCACTCCTTCGCCGGCTTCAAGCGCATGTTCTTGGAGAGATTCTACGAAGTAGAGCAGGACATCACAATGTCCACCCTCATGGACGTCGTCCAAGGGGAGAAAGAGCTGACAAGGAACTATATCGAGCGGTTTTGCCAAACTGCAATGAAGTTGCCCTCTGGAAACCCGGATTCCTCCTTAATTAAAATTTGCCAAAAGCGACTGCTTCCAACAATCAGTCTCTGGATGGGCGAAAGTCAATTCAAGGACTGGAAGACGTTTATCATCAGTGCCACAACGCCAAAGAACGATTGAAGAAGGCTCGCCAACTGGGATTGCACATCTCAGAGGGAGAGGACAAGGGCAGGCGTCCCAACGCCAACACCAATAATGGGGGTAGCTCCACCAACAACCGGGACAACAAGGGCAAGCAGGCTATGGTGTCCGACACAGCACAAAAACCCGAACCAAAACGGACAGACAAGCAATGGCCACAAATGACCTACTCCTTTGAAGACGGCCACGTCAAGCCCATCTTGGACATGCTCATACAAGGAGACAGAATTCAACTTCCTCCACCAAGACGGAAACCTCGGCTGACAGAAATAGAGAACCTAAAGTACTGCCATTACCACCGCTACGTCCACCATGCTACACACGACTGCTACCAACTAAAACGGTACATCCAAAATCTCATCGATTAGAATGCTCTGGCCATCGATTTTGAAGAGGTAACCGTGGCAGCCAATATGGTATCGATACAATTCGACAGCTTCCTTCCAACCGAAGCTCAAGACGGTGTAGTACCCATCCCTCTGGCGACAATGGAGATTTCTAATCTTCCACCTCCTCGAGATCAGGCTGCTGGCCTAGTGCCCCTTACCACATCACGAGGGGAGGTCATATGGGTCCATACAGACTTGGTATCAAAAGTGACTCAGCCCACACCATCTTCTATTTGCAAGAAGAAGAGTGGAAAAGTCAGGTCCTGCCGCACAATCTTGACAGATATCGAAGAAGCTACAGCCGTCGTCACACGGTCTGGGGCACAATCCCAACTCGTGGCTGATAACTCAGCTGAAGATCATCAGCCCGCTACAACTGACGCTCCGGAACCGGCTCAGCCTTCGACGACCGACAAGCCTAGGCCGAAGGAGACTCACTTTGACAAATCTCTCCGAAAAGAGGCACCGCAGGGGCTGGAGAAGCCCTACAACTTCGACATCTTAGCACAATTGGCCAACACACCAGCCAAGTTGTCATTATATGAGCTTCTGAGACTCTCAAAGGATGTTCGCACGGCTTTGAGCGATGCACTCCAAAATGTCGACGCATACCTGGCTCAGGTCAACCTCACGGGAGAGAACCCGCCTACAGATCTCCAAGACAGCACTTGCACGGGAGCGATGCCCAACATTGTTTTTACTCCGCAGGATATGCTCATCAAAACCAACCTGTACGATCGCCCGCTATACTATACTGGAGACATCGGCGATGTGAAGGTTGATCGGATACTCATTGATCCTGGCTCTTCCATAAGCATTATCCCGAAGGGTCTGTTACATCATCTTCGTATCCCTATGTATCGCCTGATGCCTACAAACACCGCCATCAGCGGTTTCAATTAGGGCAGGAGCTACCCAATTGGAAAGATTCGTCTGAAGTGTCAAATTGGCGATCTCCAGTCGGAAGTCACCTGTTATGTCATAGATGCAGACACTTCTTACAACATCCTCTTGGAGCGCCCCTTGATATACGATTATATGATCGTGCCTTCTATGCTGCACCAATGCTTCAAGTATGTAGACAAAACACGGCTTCGTGAGGACAGAGTTTGCCGACATCGATCCCTTCAAAGGGGTTGAATCCTACTACTCAGACTCTTGCCTGTACGAAAAGTCGAAGAGGCACCTTGGTGAAGGAGATGGGCAAGCTCGTACCGAGACAGCCATAGGATCAGAAGAACCTCTGACGATCCACCTCCAAGCTCGCAAACCTGGCAAGTCCGCACCCCTTACCGCCACTCTGCATAAGGACGCAATAAGCCTCTCGGCACAAGAAGAGCAAATGATAATCCGGCTGCCAAGGTCTGGCCAAGTGCCAAGACCCGCAACGGAGCCACTGACAATCAGACTGCCAAGAGTCGGCCAGCCACAAATGGAGAAGCTCAATCCCTCTGACAAGCCAATGACGATATGCCTTCCCAAGAAGAGTCGTCACCCAGATATAAGGTCTGGCACTTCTAGCGAACCAGCCACTCCCCGCCCAGCATCGAGTACCAAACTGGGGGTCGCTAGTATACCAACAACTCCACGCTCTGCTCCACCAGCTGAAACCCTTGACGATCAAACTGCCCAGGTTGTCCTCTCAGTCTTCGTTTATACAGGGGGTAGCCGAAGAGGAACCGAAGCTAGCCAAGTATGTGGCTGCCCACACTAATGTTTCCTCCGCAGATGATATAATCCCGCTAGAAAAGATACCATACTTCATCAATAAAGGGCTATCTTTGAACTACCTCGAGCTTAATAAGCTTTGTACAATGTATGCTATAGAATACGGTATAGGCACTCACCTACACACATAGGTGACAAATGTGTATACCGCAAACCAGCTTACTCTAGTGGAAGACGCTTATCGCATAATCGAGGGAGGGGATCATCCAATCATCTTCGGCCGGAAGGACGATCTGCAACCCTTCACCATAGAAGAAGTCGACCTTGAATTAGATGCTGGAAGACTGCCTCTATATCTTTATAGCCCCCTATACAAATATCTCATGCAAAAATAGGGTTATGATCTGGAGACGATGCCAGGCTTGAACTACGGCACTGGGCGACGATTACCTTTGAAGCCACCAATCCCGGCTGGCAAACCACAGGACTACTATAGCAAGACTCGATATGGATTAGGGTATGTTATACCCACAACGACCCCTAAGAGTTCAGATGAAGAAAGTGACAGGCATTCACATTCAACCGGGTCACCAACTTCTGACTCGGATACCAGCATCGGAGACGTATTCAGACAAGTCCTGTGAGTCAACATGGCATTCGCCGACGCATATGAAGAAGATAAAGACATTCCTGAAATCCTCGAGCTAGAGCCGTGGGCCCAACAGTTGGATGCACAATGGAAAAAATGGTTCGAACAGAGAGAACCTCCTACTGAAGATGAGGTTATACAGGTCGACCTCGGCAGCGAATCTTCTCCAAAACCAATCTTCGTCAGTAAAAGCCTGACAGACGAAGAGCGAGCATCGCGGCTGGAACTTGTCAAAGAATTTCGATGTGTTCGCCTGGAGCTATGAAGACATGCCAGGACTAAACCCCGTGGTTGCTCTTCACAAACTCAATATTCGGCCAGATGCAAAGCCAGTCAAGCAACAACAACGACGCTTCCGCCCGGGCATCATGGATGCGATTGAAACCGAAGTCAACAAACTGATAGCCAGCGGCTTCATACGAGAAGAGCAACATCCAGACTAGGTCGCCAACATAGTACCCGTCCTCAAGAAGAATAGAAAGATTCGAATTTGTATCGACTTCCGCAATCTGAACGAGGCATGTCCCAAAGATGAATTCCCCCTCCCTATCACAGACATCATGATTGACAACACCTATGACTTCGAACGTATGTCATTCATGGATGGCTTCTCAGGGTACAACCAAATTAAGATGTCTCCTGACGACGAAAAGCATACATCATTCCGAACACCGATTGGCACATACTGCTACACAGTCATGCCTTTCGGTTTGAAGAATGCTGGCGCCACATATCAAAGAGCCATGAGTATCATCTTCAGAGAACACTTGTGCAAGACTGTGGAGTGCTATGTTGATGACATCGCCGTCAAGAGCCGCTATAAGGGAGATCACCTCCAGGATCTGAGGACGGTATTCGACCTGATGCGAGCGAACAATTTGAAAATGAACCCTACGAAGTCCTTCTTAGGCGTATCCAGCGGGAAGTTCTTGGGTTTCATCATCACCGCCCAGGGTATCCATGTAGACCCTGAGAAGACAAAGGCAATTATGGAGATGGGTCCCCCGAGAAATCTCTGCGAACTCAGAGGCCTTCAAGGGAGGCTAGCTTACATCAGGAGGTTCATTTCTAACCTCTCCGGGTGATGTCGGCCATTCACCCATCTCATGAAGAAAGGTGTCTCGTTCGTATGGGATAAAGAATGCCAGCGTGCCTTCGACAACAATAAAGAATATTTGTCGAACCCTCCAGTCCTGGTGGCCCCGATTGCTGGAAAACCATTTATGCTCTATGTACGCACAATAGAGCATTCCCTTGGCGCCCTGCTAGCACAAAACAATGATGCAGGCCATGAACAAGCCATATATTACCTCAGTCGAATGATGATTAGGCCAGAACACCGATACACCGCTGTGGAAAAGGAATGCCTTGCCCTGGTGTTCGTCATTCAGAAGACACGATATTATGTCACTGGACAAACCATACATGTGATCTCACGAGTCAACCCTCTCAGAGTCCTCATGACTAAACCAGGGGCACTCAGCTCTCGCCTCGCTACATGGGCAATATTGCTGTTCCCCTATCATATGATCTTCGTCCCGCAAAAGACTGTTAACGGTCAAGCTCTGGCAGACTTTTTAGCAGCACACCCAGGCTCGGAGTCATCCAGAATATATGAAAAAATCCCAGATGAAGTCGCCGACTCGCATGCAACTTCTCACGATGATATATGGCGAATGTTCTTCGACGGTGCCTCAAGGACCGGACCTAAAGGCAACATCGTCGTCGGAGTCGGGGTGGTGCTGGTCTCTCCTTCCGGATTGGTAATTAACCGCGCTTACTCTCTCATAGAGCCCTGCTCTAACAATGTGGCCGAGTACAACGCTTTGGTCATTGGCCTCCAACTCGCAAGAGAGCTGGGGGTAGAATATCTTGAAGCATACGGCAATTTTTAGTTAATCGTCAATCAGATCCGGGGCTCATACGAAGTCCACCATGAAGACATGGTCCCCTACGATCGACCTCATCTCGTCATTCGAGGGGTTCTTTATCGAACATGTTCCCAGACTCCAAAATATCGAAGCCGATGCCTTAGCAGGCCTGACCGCTTCCCTAGCATTGCCAAATCATACTCATAAATCGGTAGATGTGATAGGCCACGAACTGGTCTGCCCCAAGAACAACGTTCAATTTGTGGCGAGTTATTCCGCTCAGACGATCGACGAAGTCCAGATTGGAGACAACCATTCATTGACTTCGTAGTCTACGACATCCTGCCCGAGAACCCAAAGGAAGCCACCTCCATCAGAAGGCGTTCTCTCAGATTCTTCTACGATACAGAGACAAAAATGTTGTATCGCTGATCCTATGATGGATTATTGCTTCAATGTCTGTCAAACGCAGAAGCCAAAGCAGCCGTACGAGAAGCTTATGACGGTGTCTGCGGGGCCCATCAGCCTGGCCCTAAATTGCAAGACCGTCTTCGCCGAATGGGCTACTACTGGCCCACGAAGGTAGCAGATGCGATAAACTATGCTAGAAAGTACAAAGCTTGCCAAGTCCATGCGGACTTCATCCACCAACCATCCAAATTTTTACATCCGACAGTGGCGTCCTGGCCATTCGAAGCATGGAGAATGGATATCATCGGTCCTATTACTCCACCTTCCTCCCGAGGACATCGCTTCATACTTGCAATCACATATTACTTCTCCAAATGGGCAGAAGATGTCCCGCTTGCAGAAATAAAGACTTCAAACGTGATCAGCTTCCTTAAGTATCACGTCATCTATCACTTTGGACTGCCCCGAAGGATCATCCACGATAATGGTCCGCAGTTTGCAAGCCATGCCTTCTGTCTGTTCTGCGACAAGTACCGCATCCAGAATATTGCTTCAACGCTATATAATCCAGCAGCAAATGGGTTGGCAGAAGCATTCAACAAAACCATCATCAAGTTACTCAAGAAGTTCATATCGTAAAACAAACGCGACTAGAACGAGAAGCTTGGTGAATGCTTATGGGCGTACCGTACCACAGTTCGAATAGACACAGGGAACACACCATTCTCTCTAGTGTACGGAAGTGAGGCAGTTCTCCCATTGGAGACTCAAATACCCTCGCTCCGTGTCGCTCTCACTTATCAATTAACGACGGACGATAACTACCGTCGCCGGCTACAAGAGTTAGAGGCCTTAGATGAAAAGTGCCTCCTGGCTCAGCAACGGATCGAGCTATACCAAGCACGCATCTTTGGAGCCTTCAATAAGAAGGTTAAAATCAGAACATTCCAGGTGGGTGATCTCGTCCTGGTAGTCCGAAGGCCGATGGTCATGACTCACAAGACCGCCGGCAAGTTCCAGCCAAAATAGGAAGGTCTATTTATTACCGAGGCTGTATTCTCCAACGGTGCTTACCGCCTCGCAAAACTAAATAGAGACTTGCTCATGTTGCCCGTCAACGGCAAGTTCCTGAAGAAATATTATGTCTAAATGACACATTTCAGATTATCGAGTTATGTACCCGCTGGTGCCGCTGAACTCACTTTCACAATATTCTAGATTATCTAGTCATGTACCCGCTGGTGCCACTGAACTCATATCCATAAATTCCAGATTATCGAGTTATGTACCCGCTGGTGCCGCTGAACTCACTTTCATAATATTCCAGATTATCGAGTCATGTACCCGCTGGTGCCGTTGAACTCATATCCACAACATTCCAGATTATCGAGTTATGTACCCGCAGGTGCCTCTGAACTCACATTCCGGTCACTCTTTCAGATAGTAAGTCTTGTATAACCATACCTCTGAACTTTCTTCCTGAAAGAGATCCTCCCTCATGATCCACTACCCGCACCCCAGTGCACAAAAAGGGTAACAGATCCACAAATTTCCAAAACGGCCATGTCCTCATTACCTCTGAGTCGTTTCACTTTCGCCAAAAATAAATCACCCCTTTACATAGAACTTCCATGTCCTCATTACCTCTGAGTCGTTCTATGTACCCTCCTTCATTGAGCCCACTCCTGCCATGTCCTCATCACCTCTGAGTGGGAAGGCTCCGTCGAAGAAACCTTCATGCTTGCCATGTCCTCATTACCTTTGAGTAAGTATGATGATTCCCTTTCGACTTATTATCTGTGCCCACAACCGGAGTACGCCAAGGGTAATAGGTCCACAAATATTCTCTGCTGAGTCTACTCCTGCCATGTCCTCATTACCTCTGAGTAGGAAGACTCCACGGTAAAACCTTCGTACTTACCATGTCCTCATTACCTCTGAGTAAGTATGTTGGTTCTCTCTCGTCTTATTATCCGTACCCTGAACCAGGGTATGCCAAGGGTAATAAGCCCACAAATGTCCTCTGTTGACCACAAATATCCTCCGTTGAGTCCACTCCTGCCATGTCCTCATTACCTCTGAGTATGAAGACTCCACAGTAAAACCCTCATACTTGCCATGTCCTCATTACCTCTGAGTAAGTATGTTGGTTCCCCTTCATCCTATTATCCGTATCCTAAGTCGGGGTACGCCAAGAATAATAGGCCCACAAATGTCCTTTGCTAAGTCTCTTAGTACAGGCCCACCATTCCTCATCATGCCCCAGGAGCCCAACTGCTCCATGGCATTCTATCTCCCGATACCCCGAACACCCACGACCACCTTACCGTGGAACTGTTCTAGGTATCCCCAATCAAACTTGTTACCCGTACCTAAAACCAAGGTATGCTAGGGGTAGAAGGCCCACAGATAAGTCCCCCATGAGGGGCACACATCACCACAATACCACAGGCACAACAAGGATTACAAATGAAGGATAGAATGGAAAGTACTCTTTATTTGATAAACAAAAAAGCATTACATATGGTAGGGACCATGTCCCTCTCAAAAAAAAGAAGAGGAAAATAGAAACAAGAAAAAGCCGACTATAGTTTGGCATTACACAACTCCAAGAGGCAATTTCTCACCAAGGCAGTACCTCGCTCAAGTCGCTGCCTAGCTCGGCGCTCAGCCTCATGGGACAACTGCTCCGCATCATTCAAGTACATATATGTCTGCCAATCGTTTTCTATCTTCTTCAAAGCAAGTTCCAGATTGGCAGAAGCTCTACTAAATTTGTCAGCCTCCTAAATGGCAACCCCTTTCTCAGTACGAGCAGCTTCGAGCTCGGACTCCAGGAAAGCCAACTTTCTCTGGAGCTCGAGAATCTGCTCTCGGGTGTCAGTTACCCCACGGGAGGCAGTCGCTTCCCGGGCCGCGCAATCTTCAGTGCGACGGCTCCATTGATCGTACAACTGAGTCAGATCTCGACGATCCTTCAATATAGCTAGCTTGAGCGATTCCCGAGCAATCCTCACCTTATCTACCATGGTTGTAAGGAAAGTACGCTCTTGATCTATTGCCACTAATAGATCAGCTTGTCGTAGTACACAAAACTGGGCCACAAGACGATCGACCTCAAACAGCTTAGGCTCCAAAAGTGCCGCTAGTCCCGTCCCACCGGAAAGTGTTCTAAGGATATTAATTTGGCCACCGGTGCATTGACGGGCCATAGCAAAGGGAGTCTCCCTCTCCACAGCTGCCTCAATCCCCCTCTTCAGGTGGCGGTGAAAACTGTCGACCACATCCTGGGACACTTCATCCAAAACTTCTGTAGAGGACGGCGTCAAAGGGAGTGTGGTAGGCAGTACGGAAGGTGTAGCCTCAGAACTTGCCGTCCCTGCCACCAGGAAACGAATTCTGTGCGAAAAGATACATGAATGGTGCTCCTCTTCCGTCGCCCGAAGAGCCTGGATACTTGGCAGAGCAGAAAGGTTAACTCTCGAAACCCTATTCGTAGAGGAGGGCGCCGAAAGCGTCGTCCCTTGCCCCAGCTGTGCTATCACCAGAGCTCCCGAACTTAACCCAGCTGGAGGCCCCTCAGTATAGGTTGGAAAAGAAGGAGGCACACGTGCTTCCATCAGATCCCCTCCGGTAGAATCCGCCCCGGCAATGTCCGTCACCGACAATAAAGGGGTGGGACTTGCACGTCCAAAGCAATCATTAATCCACGAAGGACAGCATGATAGAGCAAATAGGCCTCCTCACAAGTTAAGAAGCTGGTTTATCTTACCGGAGGAAGAGCACGGAGGCTGCAGCTCGTTCGAAGCTGGCATGGTCTCCCCATCCACGACTTCCAACTCAAACTCAACTGGTTTCTCTGCCCCAGCCACCCCTGAAAGGGAGCCAGCCAGGTCAATATCATCCTGTTGAAATTTAGCTGTCGATAGGTGTAATAGAGCCCCCGTCCCCATGGGTCTCAGCAAGGTGAGACTCCCCGGTCGCCTCCGGAAGAACCCCAGCAGAAGTGATGGCGGTGCACATATCATTGATCAAATTGGACAAGGCCGGATCGACCTCAGCAGTCGAGTCCCGAGAAGCAGACTCCCCGGACGCCTAAAAAGAGCAAAAGGAAAAAATGATTAGGCCATAACTTAGAAAAGAAGGAAAAGGCGGTTGAAATTCCAATCACCTCAAAAATAGCGTCAACATCAATAAACAGCCTGCGACGTCTTACCGCAGCCCGCTTCATGGAATAGGTCCTGCCATCGTCAGTGGACAGACGCCTGTCTCGTTTGCGTGAAGCACTAGACACAACAGGTGGATGATCCTCCACCTCTTCGTTCGACATTTTAGGAGGCTGGTCCCCCACCTCCTCGTCCGAAGAGTGCGACGAGTCATCGGCGTCCTGCTCGCCGTCCTCTTCGTCCGCCGCAGTGGACTCCGTCCGGTACAGGAACCCTATTCGCCCCTCACTTTCTCTTTCTGGAACCCTCGGGCTTTTCTGCCAAGCCGGTCCCGACAATAAAGCTGGTGTTCATGTCAAAATTCATGGGAGATTTGCTCGCCGCAACATGATAAAGGGCCGCCATGTACAAAATATTCCCTTACGTATTAGCGTCGGGGACCGAGAAGCTAGCCTGGGTATGAACCGTATTGTAATAATGCCACGCCTGGATGCCGTCAAGGACACTACCCTCGAAGCCCAGGCAAGCACTGGGGCAGTCAAGGAACAGCTGACTATACCCGAATTGACGAAGAAACCTGCTAGGCAAATAAGGCTCCACGTATACGTTATTTTTGTAACGATATACTAGGTACGCAGGGCGAATATTGCGCAGCCAAAGAAGCATCTTCTCAGATAAGAGTTGAAGAGGTTCAATGCCGTCAACGTGTACCCCCCTCACTTTCCTAGGAATAAATTGAGGAAGAGACACCAAGAAGTCCCGTCAACTCTCGCCAACGCCCTCCGATAAGCCGGCATGGTGTCGTACTCCCAAGACTGATGACGATATCGAAAAAGAAAGGCATCATCAGCGGTAACATCATCCTCTGTTTCGGGCCTTATCAATGACCGGTAATACATCAATAACCACCCCATGAGATAATGGTATGGTAGCTCTATCCGTTCAAAGTCCAGCGTCGTCTCGCGAGCAATGACTTTAGACGAAAAGGAGCGGAGGCCGTGGTGTATGCTACACACCATAGCCGGAAGAAGGGCCACCAGTCTGACTTTGAAAACCAGCTTCACAGCCGGAAGAATGAAGTGGCGGCTGATCCTTTCAGTAGAACCTGCCCCTTCCGAGGCTACGCAATTTCGTAGCTACACCATCAAGAATCCGGCCAAGATTGCTTTCTCAGACATCTGTCAGGTACCGTGGTGAAAATAACTGAAGGAGTCAGTGCGACTCCCAAATCTATCGCGGGTGGACCTCGACCTTTTTGCATCAGGTCCTTTACCTTCGTTGGGGTTTGAGGACCTCGAGAAGAAACTCGGCCGGAAGGACGTAATTTGAAAAGATACGCGACCCAGGCCGTGGTATGGGAGGCATTCCCTTCTGAGCTATTATTCTTCTTAATAGCAATCTGGTGACAGATGCTATGGTGGCACAGCAGTTCCCGATACACAGCGACGAAACCCGGGAGTCGTCGATCCAGATCATCGAATTCCTCGTTCGTCGGGGTGTATACTTCGAAGGCCTCGCCCCCCACGGCAGCTTAGAAACAGCATGCATTTCATGGAGAGCAAGTCCCAAATCCCCTCCGGGCGCGAAGGAAGTCCCCGTACGTTGGCTATACATCTCCAAAAGGGCCATGAACAGTGGCTTGTTAATGGGCAATCCGTAACAGGTGCCCCGGATGGCGTAGTAAAGGTCAATCTTCCGAAGGAATTCCTCGTAGTTCCTCAGGATCCATGAGGAAAGATTGGCCCATGTAGGAATAGGAATTCAGCAGCGATAACCTGCCCACAGAATAAGATCCCTTGCGAGCGAGCTGATTCAGGAAGGTATCAGCTCGAGTAAAAGTAAAGTTGGGACCAGACACGTTTATAAAAGTACCAGGAATCAGCCCTATCACACTCCGACTGACTGACTCCCTACTTGCACATGTTGACCTAATACTCATATTATAGTGGATGTTGCCCACGAACATCCCCTGTTGGGTTGGAGTTATAGAGCCCGCCATTTTTCTGCTCAACGGTACCATATTAAACCACGAGAGAGGAAAATGTCGTTCCATCTCGGGAACATGGATCTCCATCCCGTCCACAGTAAAGTCCCAGTTCTCAGAAACGTCCAGCATTCGGGAGTTCTTTATGGATAAAGCATCTCCAAAGAGAAAAGTTGGTTTCAGATATTCTCCGTCCAGTTTCTCCGAATTCATCATAGTGCAAAGAAAGTGGAAAGGCTGGTTGTTGATGGCGGCCACTCTCTTCAAAGGCTCATTAGGGGGAAGCTGATCCGTCATGTCGAATTAGGCCGTCAAGCCACACACCTACGGTAAACTGAGCTGAACCCACCAAAGCTCTCCGGCCAGGTTGGTTGGGAGGTTCACTGGAAAAGGACAAAAGAAACAGATTAAAAGATAGGTTAAAACGAACCACTTAAGTTTCTCA